>JAEIFT010000520.1:0-183143 GCA_018904225.1 Lordiphosa mommai | reverse complement strand
AGTTACGTATTGCTGTCTGTTTCTAGCGCTATCTCCTCAGTTTTGAAGCTATCTTGACCAATCTTTGCAAAAAGTCTTTAACACACATAGGCTGCACATTTGTCGAAATCGGCCGGATCGGGATGACTATATCATATGAAGCTGCCATTAGGAACGATCGGTCCATAACCAGTCCCAATGAGAAAAACTTTTGGCTTTTCCATCGTAGCGTCACCAATCGTGGTATGTATAAGTTTATATATGGTTTCCACACAATTTGGAAAAATTTATCAAAATCGGATGTCTATAGCATAGTACGATATAAACGGTCAGTCAAAAACTAATTCTAGTGAGAAAAACTTTTTGTTTTCCATCGAAGCGTCACCATTCTAGTATATATTAGTTATATACCCCTCACACAATTCTGAAAAATTTATCAAAATTTGATCACTATAGTAGATTGTATATGACGGTCTGTCAAAAAAAACTAAATTCTAGTGAGAAAAACTTTTTTGTTTTCCATCGAAGCGTCACCAATCTTGGTATATATTAGTTTTATGCCCCTTACACAATTCTGGGAAAAATTTATCAAAATCGGATGACTATAGCATATAGCTGGCACTTATAAACGGTCTGTCAAAAAACTCGTTCTAGTGAGAAAAACTTTTTGTTTTCCATCGAAGCGTCACCATTCTTGGTATATATTAGTTTTATACCCTTCACTATTCTGGAAAAATTTATCAAAATCGGATGACTATAGCATATAGCTGCCATATAAACGGTCGGTCAAAAAAACTAGTTGTAGTGAGAAAAACTTTTTTGTTATCAATGGTAGCGACTTTCAAAATTTGCGAGATGAAACATCGGCTTAGTAGCCGATGTACTTTCTATTTTTGTTAATTGAATTTTTATATAATTAATTTTCTTTATTTCTGGCTTGAATGTCACAAACTGTTTCACGGAATCTACAATACTTCTTTTGTGTACGGCAACAAACTGTCACCATTTGTAACAGCTGCCGCCACGTGAACGTCAATTGGGCAGCGGCCATCCAAGAGAAAAAACCAAAGTAACCAAAGCAAATTTCTTTCCCCTGCCCCGCCCCACCCAAAAAAAAATGTAAATGAACTCAAAGTTTAAAGGTCGACATACGTGGCTTTTCATAACAAATTGAACGATTTCTACTTAGCTCTTGGGAGTTAATGACTTATGCTTCTCGTTACGATACAATAGGGTGGTCAGCAGGGACGAGCCCACGCGCTTCTCGTTCATTCGTGCGCCCATTTTGCCAGGATTCGAACATGCAATCAGTGACTCTTGCAGTGCAACTTCAAAGTATCAAGAATTTTAACTGCCCTGCGCTTCTGCTTCTGATGCTCAGTTACGGTTACAAATTTCAGAACAGACGCTCCACATTGTGTAGGTTCTGATCAAAGTAATTGTGACACTGGGTGTAGCTAACTTGTCACCTTCCAAATAACGAAAACGTTGGGCGCAGAGTGCCTGCTCACGCTCCAGTATTCGCTTGAAAGAGTCCAGCTCATTGAGACGCTTCTGCATTAGGCAGCCTTCTCTGATTGCGACAAAGTTGATTTCGTAGTCTTTTCAGGCTTAAATCGGTTGCTTTGCGGCTAAGTTGAAGCTGTGTGTTTTGTTGCTGTAGCTTATGACTGTTTCGCTGTAGTTCAAGAATCTCTGGATTAACACTATCTTTTTTGCAGCTCAATCTCGAGGTCTACACATGAATCGTGTTCAGGGCATTCGGGGAGTGTTTAGGCCCAGCAGTTGATCCAATTGAGTGTTACGCGTAACTTCATGAAATCCACTTCCGCCTCTATATCCTCCAGTTGCAGTTCATCCTCGATTGTGGGGGACTCTTCGCTGACCTCTTCAGATTTTTCACGCTTTTCTAATTGAGTACATTCAAATATTTTGACCTTTTTAATAATGGGCAACTCCAAATACGGCTTTGGCTTTCCCTTGGGAGAAATATCTTCTTGGGCAAATGGGCAAGCCTTTGCCAAACACTGGGAAAGTGGATAATAACTCAAATGGCTCACACAGAGAGTAGACTTTGTTACTCTGGACTTCTACGCGACTAAGGGCCCGACTTGAATTTAGAAAAAAGTGTTAACTTACTTTCCATATTTATCAACTGAAAGTTTAATAAATAGAATGAACTGATATACGATTGTGAGACCAAATAAAATAGTAATAAGTAAGTTGAAATGAAAGTGAAGTCTTTAAAAGCAGATACAATGGTTGACAACAAAATCGGACAATAACTTGATTTGAAAACGAGAGCGTAAGGCTCGGTTCACACTGTTCGATGCATGAGACATGACAATTAAGAAGGCCCTTCAATAGCCCAATTCAGCGAATCCTGGGGTAATATAACATGTGTTACTGTATTGATGTCAACAAATGGTTTGATTTGAAATGTTAAATTTTAAGCAATTACGATGTATAAATGTTTTTAAATGATAGGAAGGATTCAATGTAGTTTTTATAATAAATAATTTAATTTAAGCAAAATTTAATACCACGATCACAAATCTTTTTTTTTCAGCAAGGATTTTTATACACTTAAAAGTGTATATTAAATTTGCCCAGAAGTTTGTAACGCATAGAAATATTCATTTCCGACCCCATATAATCTTGATCAGGACGACGAGCTGAGCTCAATTCCGCTTGTCCGCCGTCCGTCTTTTTGTCGTCGCGTCTGGTTGTCTGTCCGTTGTCGTTCTACGCGAACTAGTCCCCAGTTTTAAAGCTATCGAGCTGAAATTTTGCACAGAGTCTTCTTTTACTGCACGCAACTAATATGTCGGAACCGGATCGGGTGACTATATCATATAGCTGCCATAGGAACGATCGGTCTAAAAATAGGTCTCAGTGAGAAAAACTTTTTTTTTTCCATCGTAGCGTCACCAATCGTAGTATATATTAGTTTTATATGTTTCCACATAATTCTTAAAAAATTTATCCAAATCGGATGACTATAGCATATAGCTGCCATATAAACGGTCGGTCAAAAACTAGTTCTAGTGAGAAAACTTTTTTGTTTTCCATCGTTGCGTCTCCAATCTTGGTATATATCTGTTTTATATTCTTTTACACAATTTCGAAAAAATTTATCAAAATCGGATGACTATAGCATATAGCTGCCATAGAACCGATCGGTCGGAAAAATTGTTTTACTAAAAATTTTTTTTGGTATCAAATTTTTATTATATTAAAAAGTTTATACAAATCTTACTAGTGCACTTTTCAGTATTTAAACTTGGCACAGTCAAGTTAGCTTTGTCTTTTTTATATAAATTGTATACAAATCTCTACTATAGTGAGTACTTTTAGATAAGCTTTCTGCATGTATATTCGACGCACTGAAAATAAATGTTGTTTTTAATGTCGAACGGGACATCGACATATGCGATAGTGCAAACAAAACAATTCCTTTTTTTTTTCAATCGTATAGTCTCTTTTTATACATTTTTATTGAATTTGTGAATAATTTATTGAATAAGTGGAAATTTCATAATTCTTGAGCGGTTAGCATTTGTGGTTTAAATTAACTTACTTTGTGGCAAATTACCTTGAATATTTTGTGAAAGCCAAAATGAAATGTAAAGAATCTGCATTGCACTTTAGTTGTGAATTTTTATTTTGCCAATACTTCGACACAGATGTGTGTGTGTTTGTCTGTGTGTGACATTCTGCAGTTGGCTTACTTCCCTTCGTTTGGTGGCGTTCGGCAAATGCGTCTATAAATTATTCATTTCGCTTGAGATGTTTGATGTGCCTCCAAGCAGGATAAAGCCCTCACACTCACACACTTACATTGCCAATCGGTTTGTTGCAATTTTTGCACTCACTTTTTTCTCCTCCCCGACGACATCCTCGGGCGCTTTTACCCGCATTCCATAGAATTCATTCATTTTTTAGCTGCTTCTCTTGTTTGTTGTTGTTGTTGCTGGTGATGCTGTTTGCCACAGCTTTGCATAAATAAGATAAACGCATACACACACACACCAACTTGAGATCCCCCTTCCTATATATGTGCATAGTCTCTTCCAGGTTTAGGTCGGCGTCTGCCGTCGTCCATTCGTTGCTTGCTGTGATTTATTTTGCACTCAATGTTTGCCAAAGTAAAATTGATTGAAGCGTTTGCTGCTGGCACTTCAATTGATTTTCACTACAGCCTCCCCCCCCCCCATTCCGCTCCTCTGGCAGATTTCTCAACTCACTGCATCCTTCGTCTTCTTCTTACCGTGACCAGCAAGGCATTTGAAGTGCTCGTCTTGTTTACAGTGGTTAAATTAACTTTGGTCAATTTGGTTTTTGTCGAGTGCACCCGGACATTGCATTGAGATGGGTTTGCTCTCAGAGATTTCAGTCTCCAGACTTTTTGGATGACAATGAAGCTGGGTTGGGCAACGATTTGTTAGGATTGCCAACCTCACAATAGGATAATTGCATAACTTGAAGGAAATGGTCACGACAAAATGCACAAGAATCGGTCTCTCTTTCATCTGGAAGGTGACAACCGAAGGAAAGGCAATCAATGTGACATTTTAATAGAAACGTGAAGTTAAAGCTATCTTAGTCTGCGCCGAATTTTTAATACACTTGCAAACCAACGGCCGTTTTCTCATGGTTCTGTTTTTTAAATCCATGTGCTTTTTGGGAAAAATTGTGTTGCCTACTTTAAGGCCGCTTATAAATGTCTATGTTTTTGTTCACTACGACCAGAATGTGATTTTAAAAGCGGCCTAAAAGTAGGCAACATCGATTTTTCTCAAAAGCACCTAGTTTTCAAAAACACGAAGATGAGAAAACGAACCTTAGTATTCTTACGAAACCAAAAATGCCTTAACCGATTCAAAAGCGTATCCCTTACAGAAACCCAACTGATTCGTTAAATGGACTGTATTTTGGTTAACCATAACTGGAACGATCAGTTGAACGATAGTCGAAGTTATAAGCCAAACAAATAATTACGCTAGACAGCATCGTCCGCAATCGTAAGAGGCAGCACTTTTATTGTTAGTGTGGCCCTGCACTGAAAATTTTAAGGTCGGGATTTACACCATGAAGCAAACTTCATGAAGTTTTCTTAGTAGATGAGGAATTTAGAAGAAATCTTTCTAGGGATGTCGAATATTTGTAAAATATCGTATCAACGATATTCTCTGTTTTTAAAAAAAATCAAAATGATATTTAATATATCGCTTTGAAATATCGATATATCGATGTTTTTGATATTTTTTCATTTTCCCCCTTTTTCCCAAAAAAAGTAGACCTGTGCAATAAAAAAGAGATAGTCTGTTTTAATCAAACATATCAATATATCTCATTATATTCCATTTTACATGAATATACATATTAAGCAAACATAAATAAAAGAGATTCAAGTTTAACATAAATAAAAGAGATTCAAGTTTTGAACTGTTATTAGTATTCGAATTTTGTATGTGTAATACAAATTCAGATTTCTTAGTGCCAATATTTGGCTTTCACAGATTTTAAAAATACGCGTTGCGTTATATGCAAATCCGTCATTCGGCTGCGGGTGTCACAAATGACGCATTTTATGGCGGATGCAAGTCGCTCTGAAGGCACTGAACTCCCAGGTGTAATTAGATATCTGAGAGCAAGTTGAGACAGTCCCGGCATAGCCGCCTTATGCGAATTCCAGAATACTATGGGATTACTTTCCCATGATGTTTGTGGCAAGCTAAGGTACAACTTCAGCTCACTGTCATCAGACTTGCGTATCGACAGGCCTTTTAAAATTGACCTATTATGGGCTTCCATAAAGTCAACGCACGGGTCATAAGCATTTTCGTCATCTGAAATCTGAAGAAATTTGAATGATATCAGTTTATATTTAATTTTTGTTTTCGGAAGAATCAAAATATTACAATATTTAACTAATTACTGTGAGTTGTTATTAAAGTAAAAACATAATTATAAACTCTAAAAGTTGACATACCGGTTTTTCTTCAGAAAATGTAGTTAATTCTTTTATTATTTCATTAGTCGCCTCTTGTACCCCGATTGGTGAGATGTACATCTTTTTAAATCTTGGATCAAGAAATGACGATTTAACTAATATTTTATTGGATTCAAGTGGTTTGAACCTTTTCTCCAATAGTTTCCGAAGCATATCTTTAGTAAGGATGCCCTCGTCAGATGGCTTTAAATGAGTTTGCGCTTTTGCCTCACAGATGACAGAGTGACCAATGCACGAATATGTTAAAATATCATAAAAAAATATCGCATATGCGATATTTGGGCAAAAAAAATATAGCGATATAAATATATCATTTTCTATAAAATATATCGATATATTGAATCGATATATTATCAACAACCCTAAATCTTTCAGACCTTTTAAACGAATAGTAAAGAAATACAGTAAGAAAAACTTCGCCTACTAAGAAAACTTCATGAAGTTTGCTTCATCATGTAAATCCCTTCTTAGTTATATACAGACTTTGGCAGGTACAAAGTTGAGAGTATTTTTTTCGAAAATAATATCATATCTCTTGGAACAAGCGTTATAATTCATAAACCAATAACTCATACCGAAAAATTGCGTAAAAATGACCCAAATTAGCGCTTCTTTCATAATTCCAATTATCTTTCAATGGCTTCGCTGCATTGGCTTGTTAAATGATCTGCCCCACTTAAAAGCATTTTCTGTCTCTGGCAAAAATAGCAACAATTCATCACATTTGTGTGTCTGTGATTTTATTAACTGACGCTGATGTTGATTGAAGCACACACATCTGGGCCATCAACACCTGCAACCTACCTACTATCCGAACCAACCAACCAATCACCGAACCAACTGCAGTCGAATAAATCTTAAGCTGTCAAGTGCAGGGAGTGAAGAACAAGTGTGGAGTGGGAGGAGCAGGATTACAGAAAGATGAAGCTAACAAATTGCCAGAAACAAAAAAAAAAAATGAAGAAAATAATAATAATTATGCAGAATATGCCAAGTATAAAAATAAACACGCAACGGACAGAAATGTATGCCATTCATTTTTATGAATGGGCATTTATCATAATTAAAAATTCAGCCCAACGCCGGCAGCAGTACGTTTCTGACCTAAGACACGGCACACCACCAGCAACGACGACGATGACAGAGAGTGCGTCACTCGAAATAGCCGAAGAAGAGGCTGGCTCCATTATACGAACAGCTGTTGACTGTTTTTGGGACAACTCTGTTTGGGACCAGAGCTAACTAAGGCATTGGAAGACTCTCGCTCTCTCTCTCTCTCTCTCGTTGGTGAAGCTGGCCAAGTGCGCATGTTTCTCAACAAAAAACACACCCAAAATGCACAAAATTTCTCTTTAGCGCCCTCAAAGGTATGCTATAAAATTTGCTCTTACAGTTGGTTCGTTTAACCGATCCAACTTCGGATATGCTTACCGGACTCCTGGCACGGTTTCAAGCATCGTTCTTAGCCACTTCGAATGCCGTTGTCGTGGGCTTCAGTTGTGTACGCGCTACGAATTTTTCTTCTTAAAATTCCGGCTTTCGTTTCTCGTGCATGCGGCCGTGTCGTGTTTGCTTCTGCTCGATTTAATCAGTGATTAAGATGCTGTTGGTATCAGTCAAGTGAATTTTATTTAAAAGGCAAAGCCAAAATTTTGAACAACAAAATCTGCACCAAAATTGTGCGTGTATGTGTGCTGTGCGTCGCCTGTGTATATATGTGTAAGCGTATGTAATCCAAGCAAATCTGTCACGTGTTTTGGATATCTTTTGTTGGCCTACCCCCCACATCCGCGCTGGCTGATGGGAATTTATTGAATAAAATCACAAAAGGTGAGCCCAGGATTGACATATGGGGGAAATGAAAAGAAAAGTTGCACAAACACGTTGAAAATTAAAATGGTTAAGCAGATTATGTGATGGGAAACGTGAGGCCTGAAACTCACATAAAAAAAGGAAAATGCTTAATTGAATAAATAACAAAACAAACAAAAAACAGAGAGTGAAGAGGGGGAGAAGTATCTCAAAGTGTTTACCTTATTAAATTTAATTGATCAAACAACTTTCCCCAAAAGGAAGAAGCTGAAAAATTACAGAAGGTTCTTAGATTTTTCTTATCATTTCTGATAGAAAGTTAGAATTTAATTGGTTTAGGAAGGCGATTAGTTGTTACCACTTTTATTATGGGCGCATTCACCAAAGAAACTTGATCACTGATCAGCTTACAAAAAATTGTATTAAGTATTTTAATTTTAGATACATAAGTAAAAGAAGGCTACATAAATTATACAGAAATCAGACAATGATCAAAAATCATATTGGTCTGCTGAATGCACCCTAAGTCCTCTCATTCTTCCAGAGGGAGAAAAGTTTTCTGAAATTCTATACTAACTCTACTTATCTCCGATCTTGCTCGAAATAAGAGGGATAGGTCATCTAGCAAACTTCATTAAAATATATTGTTTATTCAAGCTAGGTTGTTGTACCAAAGAATCAATAATACCCAGCAGCAACATCTTATACTAAATATTTTGAACCTCGTTTTGGTTTTTCATGATACCAGCGAGAAAGAGGAATAACTCGCTGATTTCATTTTGAGAATGTGTGATAATATGTAACTCTTTGTTCCGTCATCTTTCTGAGACAATGGCAGGCGGGTTGTGTTGCAAAATGCGGGTCGTAACAGCATCCAATTTTGTTTGTATGACATGGCGCATCTAGGTATTGTTAGGTCTGAGGCAAGAACTGTGATCATTCGAATACAAGTTTGCTTGGAGATATTTAGGTTATTGTTTGATTCTTTGTTCTTCCTTATGCTACAAGATTTCTTTATAAATTTGAAGCATGTGACTATCGTTTGGTTCAATAAACCAATCATTTGTGCCCTAATCGCTTTCGAATTATGATTTTCTTCCTTAAGTTGTTTTTACTATTTTTATTCATGATTATTTTTGAGGAAAGGAGGATCTCTTGTTTTGTGTTTTGGTTTTTATTTTTTTTTAAACAAGAAATGGTGTCAGATGTTATTGGTGCTCTAAGTTGTTTTACAGTGTTTTTAAAAATTAAACAATTGGCATGTGGACCAGTGTGCGGTGTTTGAAAAAAGTCAATTTGCAGAAAATAGATCGCATTTAATACGCATTGAGTAACAATTTTATATTAACAGCATTCAAATTTCAGCATTTTGTTAACAAAAACCTAAAAATACAATTAAATTGATTGATTCTCATAAAAATTTACTGGGGTACGAATGTACCCCAAAGACGATCCACTATAATATTGTTCATGGTCGGTTCTAGGGTTTAAGCTGTGAATAAATTTGGTTCAAATCAAAGTCGTAGGTTGCAGTAAATACACAGCTGATATTCAGGGCTGCAAAAATCCACATTATACATTTCTGATTTCTTACTGCTGTGTGGTATACTTAATTAGAAAAAAATAAATAGTTTATTTGCCTAATAGGCAAATAATCCTTAGCTCTTTTGGCTCAGCCATCCCAATCCGTTATTTAATTAAAACAGCGGTTATTTGACGCCACTCAGTCGCACAGGTAATTGCGAAGCTTCGAAGAGAATAATATAAACACAATACAATACACGCAATGGTGTCGCCAGACTGCAACAAGCAAACGGGAGAAAAAACAAAATACAGGCAGTATGCGTGACTGACACTAGGGCTGACAGACAGCTGATCGACTCGAGGCTCGCTTATAAGGGTTTTTTTTCTGTTTTTTTTTCTGTTCAAGTGCGACTTTTTTGATAGGAAATTTCGGCACGGCAAGTGCTTATGACTTACGATGATATTGAATGTTAATTGTGCTTAGTCTGAATAGCCTTTTACTCGAATAAAATAAATTATTTCTAAAATTTTAAAATTTAAATACAAATGGTACGAAAATCAAGATCAATCGCGGGTCTTTGTAGATATTTTAAAAGCGACCACCTTGATTTGAAAAATTGGAACATGAGAAAAAATGAGACATGACAATCTAATAGGTCCCTATGTTGTCTTGTTTTCATTGTGAATAGCTTGTCATTTGGCATTTAAAACAAGACAATATGAAGGCCTACTAGATAATCATGTCTCATTCGTCGAACAATTTGAGCTCAGCCTAAGATAATGCATAGAAATATTAATTTTCCGACCCCGAGATGGGTCGATTGAGCTTTGTCTGTCGGTCCGTCTGTTGTCTGTCGGTCCGTCTGTCTGTCCTTTTGTTTCTACGCATACTAGTCACTCAGTTTTAAAGCTATCGAGCTGAAATTTCGCACATAGTCTTCTTTTTACTATTCGTCATATGTTGGAACCGGCCGGATGGGATGACTTTATCTTATACCGGTCGGAAAATAGGTCTTCGTGAAAAACACTTTTTTGTTTTCAATGATTCCGTTCTTAAACTCAGCAGTTTAAGCTGTCACACAGTTCTGCAGAAGTTGGGCCAAGTCGGTTGACTATATCATATAGCCTTAGGAACGATCGGTCGTAAAATGGGTTTTAATAAGAAAAAAATGTTTTTTTTTTCATGAAAACTTTCTTGTACTCAGGAATTATCAATATTATATGCTTTTAAAGAGTTGTAAAAAATTTGGTTAAGATTTGAAAGTAATAAAACTCTTATTATATAGCATACTTATTGGGGATCTTGTTAAATTGACATTTGAAAAAGCTCCATGTAAATATCATATTCGAGACAAGAGGAAAAGTAGGCTACGTAAATAACCAAGAAATATATCATTGATCAAGGAGCAAGTTCTTCTGCTGAACACGGTCATTGATTTTGAATTTATAAATATCTGATATCTATATCCTGTATATATTCTATCGATTAAATCAGTTGGACTAAACTTTTGCAAGTGTATTAAAGTGAGATAGCTTTGCCTTCTCGTTTAACTACATCATTCTATATTATCTACTATTTGACCATAGTTTGTTTTCCCGGCTCATCTAGAAGTACGTCTTAAGCAGAAGAAGTATCCCGACATGGAAAGAAAAAAAAATGTAATTTTTTTCTTAATACCTTGAGTATGATGCTCGTTTTGATGCAAGTTTGGTAAAAAACATTTACGATAAATAAAGTTCTGTATAATTTTAAGTTTGAAAGAAAAGCTACTTGTAAAAGAAGTTTAAGAAAAAGTTGAGAAAATGTGATGATTCTATGTAGGTCCGAAAAGTCTTCTTAATTATATGAAAAAGTGTTCTCTAAGAAGTTATATTGTACACACCGGCAATCAAAGCATATTAATATACAATAGATTGTATGTCTCAATTGTCCACTATTATTTTTTCGTTATTTGAATTTTCTACTTGCTTAGAGTTTTTTTTTGTATTCTGCAATAGAAAGTTAATTAAATCAAAACATGGCCAAGATACATTCAGCATTTGTGGTCACAGTAAAATAAGTATTACACTGACACGTCCCATTATCGATTGAAATTTCATAAAGAAAAAAATAACAAAACCAAAGTGCAGCCATGCAAATGACACAGTCCGCAATTCCCTTGTTACTGCCCATCACCGAGTTACCGCAGAAGACAACGCGACGCCAACGGCAATAACAACAACAACCACTGTAAAAGGACAGCAAATTTTTCCAGAGTGTCGACTCGATTTTGCATTGCGAACTCGTCGCGACACAGAAACGACAACTAAATTATTAATGCACAATGAACTTGAAGCGGTGTGGTCCAACCAGAAAACATGAACAATTTAAAAAAATGCTAAAAAAAAGGGAATATATGTACATTTTACTTGAATCCGAGAGGGCAAATTGCGTACGATACTTTCGCCTTGTTGTCTTTTCATTTTGCATTTTAAATCACCATTTTAGTTATTTTTTTTTGTTGAATAATTTTGATATGCATTAAAAACTTTTCAACTTTCTTGTGTTTCATGGGATTTTGTACCTTTTGAAGTTGTGATAAAAATGCGTAATGATTTTTTCATTGCTGTTAAATAAACAATTTGAAAAGTTTTGCCAGTTGGAGTCACCTGTGCCGCCTTTATTCAACTCCAACGAACGTGGGTGTAAGGATAGTCAATTTTTATCGTTTTGTTTTGAGCTTGTTGCGTGCACGAGCCTAATCAAGTACCGTCATTTATTTGGAAAAGTTGAAAGCATAAAGGTTAAATGATTTTTAATGGGAAGGAACTAGAAGGCGATAAATTGTTTAAGTGGTGGTTTTGAAACTCTGTTTGAAAAGTATTGGATCATATTACTTTAATACTTACAGACAGAGGAAGTTTATTTTTGATTTTTTTTAAATAATATGGAATCTCTTTTAAACCCTGAAAACAAATATCTCCATTTAACCCACCTGCTCTCAAAATATCATGTTCATAGCCACTTTTGAACTGGTTCAAACTGGTTCGGTTCCAGTTTTGAACTGGAAAAATATTAACCTACACACCGAATTTTGAAATGGCTCTGAAACAATTTGAAATTAGTTAAATTTCTAACTCCATATCACCAATATACACAAAATACAAAATAACGAGAAGGCAAAGCTAACTTCGACTGTGCAGAAGTTTTAATACACTTGAAAAACTTTACTCCAACTGATTTAACTGGAAAAATATATATAGGATATAGATATCAAATATTTAAAATTTTTAAATCATTGATAATAAAAATTTGATACCATAAAAAAAAAACTTTTCTTAGTAAAACACATTTTCCGACCGATCGGTCCAATGGCAGCTATATGCTATAGTCATCCGATTTTGATAAATTTTTTCGAAATTATGTGAAAGCATATAAAACTAATATATACCAAGATTAGGGACGCTAAGATAGAAAACAAAAAAGTTTTTCTCACTAGAACTAGTTTTTGGACCGACCGTTTATATGGCAGCTATATGCTATAGTCTTCCGATTTTAATAAAAATTTTTCCAGAATTATGTGGAAGCATACAAAACTTATACAAACCATGATTGGTGAAGCTACGATGGAAAACTAAAAAGTTTTTCTCACTAGAACTAGTTTTTTGACCTACCCTTTATATGGCAGCTATATGCTATAGTCATCCGATTTTGATAAATTTTTCCACAATTATGTAGAAGCATATAAAACTAATATATACCAAGATTGGGAACGCTACGATAAAAAACAAAAAAGTTTTTCTCACTAGAAGTAGTTTTTTGACCGACCGTTTATATGGCAGCTATATGCTATAGTCATCCGATTTTGATAAATTTTATCAGAATTGTGTGGAAACATATAAAACAAATATATACTACGTTTGGAGACGCTACGATGGATATCAAAAAAGTTTTTCTCACAAAGACTTATTTTTCGACCGATCGTTCCTATGGCAGCTATATGCTATAGTGATCCGATTCTGATACAATTTTCCTGAATTATGTGGAAGCATATAAAACTAACATATACCAAGATTAGTGACGCTACGATGGAAAACAAAAAAGTTTTTCTCACTAGAACTAGTTTTTAGACCGATCGTTCCTATGGCAGCTATATGATATAGTCATCCGATCCGGCCGGTTCCGACATATTAGTTGCGTGCAGTAAAAAGAAGACTCTGTGCAAAATTTCAGCTCGATAGCTTTAAAACTGAGAGACTAGTTCGCGTAGAAACAGACAGACGGACAGACAGACGGACAGACGGACGGACGGACAAGCGGAAATGAACTCAGCTCGTCGTCCTGATCAAGAATATATATAGTTTATGGGGTCGGAAATGAATATTTCTATGCGTTACAAACTTCTGGGCAAAATTAATATACACTTTTCAAGTGTATAACTAGCTTTGAATAGCCACTTTGGAACTGGTTCACTTTGGTTCGGAACCGGCCTTGAGCCAGTAACACCTGAATTTTCAAGTTCATAGCTCTTAAAAATTTCGGAGATATGGTTTTTTACCACTTTTGAACCGCTGATTAAATATTTTAAAATATCGGATCGGAACTGGTCTTGAACCAGTTAAACATCTTTCTTCATGTGGTTCTGTACCAACTTAAAACCAATATTGTGGGGTTGTCTTCGACCAGTAAAATATTACCCAATATCAAGTTCACAGCTTACAAAATTTCTGATATATAGCTCTGAACCACTTTTGGTATAAAAATTAAAAATTGCACCATTCCAATGGTTCTCAAATACCAGCATAAACATTTCAGAGTTTATCAAACTTAACGGACCAACTTTAAGTACTATGATACTATTGTAGTATAACAGTATTGAGATAAGCAGCTTACAACTTGGTTTTGTTTCATTTAGCAAGAAGAATATCGCTGCTTTTCCGTTCATCTTAAGTTTCCGTTTCCGCACTTTGTGCTTTTTCCCTGCTTGTAATGCCTCATTTACTCACCAGACCAAAGTCCGTAGAGCACAGAAAAAAAGGTTAACAAATTTCATGAAAAATGATATTTAATCGCATATTTCATTATTTGCCCGGTGTCGACTCGTACTTCATCTTGTCAGATACTTAGTTGTCCTCTGCCTTTTTCCCTGCCCATTCCTTTTTATTGGGAGAGTGCAACTGCAAGAACACAAAGAAATGTGTAAAGCACCAAAAGCGGCAAGCTGAAAATTCAGAATAATGAGGAAACTAACGAGCCAAGACTTTTCTCATTGTTTACTGGCGCAAAAATTGCGCGATTATTAATTTTCTATGCCATTTTGTAGCTCTTGTTGCCGACGCCGCCGCCGCCTGGCAGCAACATTTTTTAATATTTTTGCCATAGTCGCCGCCACGTTTTCTTCTTGTTGTTTTATTTTTTTTTTTTTTGGCCCAGAACTGAGCGTGCAAGTAATAGTAATGGCAATAAGGAGCAGTAGGACGAAAGGATTGAGTCAAGGGTTGCCCGTTGCCGTTGTGTTGCCAGCCAGCTGTGAAGTTTTTACGCGTTCGCGTTCTTTTGCGGAGTTCATTGCTTTCCACATGCTGTGTGTTTGCATTTGTCTGCCTTGCCCGGTCCTGCCCAGCCGTTCCCTTCACTTGAACTGACACATTTTCGTGTTGTGTTTTTTTAGCAGCGGTTTTTTTTATTTTTCGTCAGTTTTTGTTGCTGTTGTTGTTGTTGTTTTTGTTTATTCATCGCTCCATAAATGCTCGCCTTGAATGCTAATGAAAAGGTTGGGGTATTACACAAAAATTGTTTCGTTTACTCTATTAAATGTTATGCTTGTGTGTGTAGACGTTCACTTGGAAGAATTTAAGTTGATGAAACTTCAATTTAAAGGATGAATCTTTCAGTTTCAGTAAGCACAATTTTTGCTGCAATCTCGTTCATATTATCTGCTTCAGCACAATTTGCCTGGGTTTGATTAAAATCGGATAATTATATGGTATAAATAGCTTCCATACAACAGTCGGCTTCTGGATTAGTCAGCCAAATGATTGTGGCATCACCCGATAGATCATGCTAGGCGATAGCTGCAGCCATTCATCGATATTATCTACGATCTATCGATCCTAAGTTTGCCCCATCGCTAGTCCGCCATTCAGAATTGGAATTTCATCATCGCTCGACTCGCTCACATAATATTTAAGCATTATTAGCGTGTAAATATATATTAATAAAGATAGTTACTAAAGATAACTAAATGGTTACAGAAAGTGGCGCCATCTGTTGGTCAGCCGAAAATAAAATTTTTCCAAGAAAATCAATAAAACCTTTGCTCATATAAAATATAGAAACTACAAGGGAGTTCAATCAATACTGTACGTTATGTTATAATTGGGTTCTATAAAATGAATCAAAAAATAAATATATTCGGTTCGTGGTTCGGTTTATGAGCATGAATAAGCGGTTCGGTACGGTTTGATTCGATTCGGTGCAGAAGCCTTTTGCAATCCCTGGATTTTAAAGAGAAGGTCAAAGCTAACTTCGACTGTGCCGAAGTTTTAATACATGAAAAAAAACTTTACTCCAACTGATTTAACGGGAAAAATATATATTAGGATATAGATATCAGATATTTAAAATTTTTTAAATCATTGATAATAAAAATAAATTGATACCAAAAAAAAAACTTTTCTTAGTAAAACACATTTTCCGACCGATCGGTCCTATGGCAGCTATATGCTATAGTCATCCGATTTTGATAAATTTTTCCTGTATTGTGTGAAAGCATATAAGACTAACATATACCAAGATTGGTGACGCTACGATGAAAAACAAAACAGTTTTTCTCACAAGAACCATTGTTTGGACAGACCGTTTATATGGCAGCTATATGCTATAGTCAACCGATTTTGATAAATTTTCAAGAATTATGTGAAAGCATATAAAACTAATATTAACCACGATTGGTGACGCTACGATGGAAATCAAAAAAGTTTCTCTCACAAAGACTTATATTTCGACCGATAATTCCTATGGCAGCTATAAGATATAGTCACCCGATCCGTCCGTTTCCGACATTTTAATTGCGTGCAGTAAAAAGAAGACTCTGTGCAAATTTTCAGCTCGATAGCTTTAAAACTGAGAGACTAGTTCGCGTAGAAACAGACAGACAGACAGACGGACAGACAGACAGACGGACAGACAGACGGACGGACGGACAGACGGAATTTAACTCAGCTCGTCGTCCTGATCAAGAATATATATAGTTTATGGGGTCGGAAATGAATATTTCTATGCGTTACAAACTTCTGGGCAAAATTAATATACACTTTTCAAGTGTATAAAAATGTCTTAGTGGTTTGATATATGTTTGATAGTTTTCCATTCCAAGAATACTAAGCTATATATTAAAAGCAAGGCTGCAAACCTCTCAGAGTTCGGAAGAGGTTCGGTTCGGAGGTTCGAGCCAGTGAGGATTCTTTGGGTTCGGTATACGGACTGGTTCCTGGAACCTCTGAACCCTAGGTTTTGGTTCGAAACCTCGGTTCACTTAAACAAACAAAATTATGAAGCTTGTTTTTACGATTAATTTATACGCTTTAATTAATTTAATCCTATAATGAAATATGGGAGCCATAAGTCTTTTTAAAGAAGCGCCTTTTGTAAGTTAATTCAAGTTCTGACCTTCGGATTAAAATCTTAAGTACGAGTCGAACCTTGACCTACATTGGTTTCATAAAATCAGCAATCCACCTTCACCCGAGATTTATTGGGATTAATTTTAACCCAGATATCTTTTTTGGTCATTCTATCTTTCTGAAACTGTTAATTTCTGCTAGATCTTAGATTAGAAGGAACAGACTTTAGTGTTGAAAATGCTCGCACAACTTAGTTAGAAGAATATTATTTAAAGACCTTTCCAAAATTTTAAAACATGTTCGATGTATGTTCTCTTGGACTATTTTCGAAGGAATCTATAACATCATAGATAGATTTAATATTTGACATTGGTTCTTCTTCTTTACAGTCAGTCGTAGTCATTTAAAATTAAATTTTAAATAATCAAATCCAGAATTTATTCCGTCTGAATAATTACTAAATATTGTGAACCGAACCTGTTCTTTTGAATAAGTGGTTCGGTTCGGGTTCAGGTTCAAGGGATAAAAAATGTAAAAGGTTCGGTTTATGGTCCGGTTCGGTCAATTCAAAAAACCCGAACTGAACCGGTTCTTAGTGGTTTGGTTCCGGACCGGTTTGCAGCCTTGATTAAAAGTCAAAATTTAAAAAAATCTCTACACTTATTGTTTGTCTTTCTGATCAATAGTAAAAGTGTGATAGTGGGGCTATTATTTGTTTCTTATCTGTACACTGAAAAGATGTCGTTGATAACGCTTTAAAAGCGATTTAACAAACTGGCAGGCAACCCATGAGTTTGTAGTATAAGTACCAAGTTTGTTCCCCTTAAAACAACTACTTCATAGAAAACCTAAAAGGAATATAAATATAAGTATTTTCATATAAATGATTTATTTTGTTGAGTGTAGTAAAACTTTTACTAAAAAATACTTAACTTTTTTGTATATTTCTCTTTTTTTTCAGGTAAGAGCTCCTGAACTGTGAGTTACTACAGCTCGATGGCCTTCAATTACCGGTTAGTTGCGTTCATTCTACTGAAACAAGTGCACATGCATTTTTAAATTAAAATAAACATTGTATATTAAATTACGCCTGCAACACTCAAAAAAAAAAAAAATTAAAAAAGGGGTTTCAACGCGACTGGCAATATCCGGTGTGAAGGACACAAAATGTGAAATGGCTTCAAATCCAATTAGTTAATATGAATATTTGATGAAATCACTTCCGTTTCAAATGCTGGAAAAGTTGCCTTGATGATGATGATGATGACGATGATGATTTGTAGTATTTTTTTATTTTGTGCCATTTCATGGCCTCTGGCTGTGGAACAGGCAAACTTTTTGGGCCAACTGGGAACGAAAAAAAAAAAAAATGTTTAAAACTTTAATGCATACAAATTTTTTTAATGCTGCAAGTCATTGAGTTTGGGTTCTGCATTAAATTACATATACAAATTTTTTAGCACACTTTTTTGTGTGTTTGGCCACACAATGACCACAATTTGCAACTTTTTTTTTTTGTGGCACTTTGTCAGTGCGAAATGTCAAAATGTTTGAAATATTTAAATATTTTATTTGTCACAACATTTCAGCAGCAAACTAACTAACTGGCCATTGGGCGTATACGTAATATGCTCGCATGAGAGCACCTTTGTGCCTTGCAGCAATTGTGTTTTGCTTGAATTTTAAATTCATTTTCTGGTTTTCTATTTTCGTTCAGTTGTTTAACTTTTTCAAACAGGCTTCTTGTTATTTACTTTTGTTTTTCATCTTCTTTTTTTTTTTTTGTTGCCCATTCGCATGCATCCAGCCAGGCAGCCAGCCATTGGCATACAAATTTAACGAGGTGCGGTTTTTGTTTGCCATTTTCTCGTTTGCCTTTTGGTTTCGTTGGCGTTTTGTTTTGCTGCTGTACAAAAATGTCACGCATTGTTTAATATTAATTTCATTTTCTGTATGCTCCAACACCAAAGCCAAAAACAACGTAAGAAAAATACATCCCCGGTTGAAATTTTCCATTGCTTTAATCGTTCGCACCTAAAAATAACATTCAATTTAAAATTTGTAATGCCAAACACACAACAGATTGTGTATTACAAATTGGAGATTTCAATTATTTATGATTATTTAATAATTTCATGAATCGTTTTTGCCACACTCAAATTATGGGCTTCATTTTGCACTGGTTAATACAGGCCAACTTACTTAAGGTGGACCCTAACTAAATTGAGTTTGACACCGATTTCATCTGTTCATCTGATGATTCTTCCCAATACGTGCTCAGTTTACCCTTTACACCTTGGGTCCCGTGGTACTTTGAGAATTTCTACTGTACTTCAAACCACCCCAACAATGTAATTATTTTAGATTTTTTTATCCCTATGGGAGGCTGAAAATTGTATGCATAATTTAATTTTCCACATTAATGAATTTAATTGAGGCTGCAGCCTTCCAAATGGTTCAAACTCATTAAATTTGTTGCTCGTTCCCAAAAAAAAAAAAAAAACGAACATATTCAGCTGTCGAACAAACTAAAATTAGTTAAGCTCATTAAATAACGGAAAACTATTTTAATTAAATGGCTTATAACAAGAAAAAATTATGCGCAGTAATGCGGGAATAAAATTAAAAGTTTTTGTTATATACAAAAAAAAAATGCTTACAAATTTGTACAAAAGTTTAAGCAAATGAAAGGAGAAAATTGTATTGTGAAAAAATGGAAAGTAAAGTAAAAAATGGCACACAGATAAATGTGCCACATAAAGAACTGTGTGCACATTTATTCCACAAAATTTGCAAATTTCTACCATTTGTTAGGGAGACTCGGCGCCCGTCAGTGGCCGAACAATAAATCACCATTAAACAAATTATGTACTCAACTCAACAATTTTAAATGTCTTTTGGTGGCCATTGTGTATCTGGTCGCAGTTGCTCAAGTAAAATGGAGAAAAATAGAAACCAAAAAACAATTGAAAAAAAAAACAAGCAAAATGAAAATGCAAATGCATGTAATAAATGGTTTGTGAGCCACAGTGGGTTAAGAGAAAATGTTAAATAAATATAGATATGGTTTTATATGAGGGATGCCGGAAACGTTACTTAGGGCAGAACAAACTGCAAAACATATGAAACTTTATCTGTGCCGAAGTTTTAAAGCTCGCTTCAACTGATCTTACTGATAGAATTCATTTAGAATAAATATAAATGTCAGACTTTTATACATTCAGTATGATTAAGAATTTGATTGTGAAGGCCTGTACTCAGATGAGATAAATATTAGAGACCCATTTTCCAGAGCGATTCTACAAAAGAGAAAAAAGGATATAAAACGGGAAAAGTGTATATTAATTTTGACCCAGAAGTTTGTAACGCATAGAAATATTCATTTCCGACCCCATAAACTATATATATTCTTGATCAGGACGACGAACAGAGTTCATTTCCGCTTGTCTGTCCGTTCGTCTGTCCGTTTGTCTGTCTGTCTGTCTGTTTCTACGCGAACTAGTCCCTCAGTTATAAAGCTATCGAGCTGAAATTTTGCACAGATTACTTAGCATATAGCTGCCATAGGATTCGATCGGTCGGAAAATATGATTTACTAAGAAAAGTTTTTTTTACCGTATCACATTTTTATTATCAATGATTTAAAATTTTTTAATACCTGATATCTATATCCTATATGGGCATTTCCACCAAAGGTCCACCGAGACCAAAAATTTTAAAGTTTTTTCAAAATCCCCTTGCTTTATGATATTTTCATAGGAAAACAGTCAAATTGTACTAATATAAACTAATTTTACATTTATTAATAACCCACTTCGAGATATTTAAAAAGCAAAGTCGCGCAAGCTCAACTATTCTCAGTATGATATATCTCCTGCAATTTTTGTTTTGATAATTGTTCCTCAATGTCTTTCTTTATGCATTGACTTTTGCATTCTTAAATCTTTCCAAGGATACAAAGAGTCAAATAAAAATACAAAGAGACTTATGATTGGTAAATAACGTAATTTTTTGATTTGCATCATCGCATTTTTCGATGTCCCGTGCGACATTGAAAAGCAATATTTATTATCTAACGTCAAAAAGTACATGTGGGAAGGCTTATCCAATATTGAGTACAAATAGTGATTTTTAATACAATTCAAATAAAAAGAATCATGCTGAAAAATGAGAATATTTGTGATCTGGGTACTTATATAAAGTTGGTCCCGTGCGACATCGTCAGTGTGAAATTCAAAATTTTTCTTACATGAATGATTTTTTTTTTAAATCATAGTTTTTTTATTTTTTATATCTAAATGAGCAAAAACGGCTGCGAACAAAATTTAGAGAGCCTGCATACGGTAGAGAAAAAAGTTAAAGTACGATCCGATATTTTAAAAAATTTTTTGTTTTTTGTTATTATGCGAAAATGAATACATTGAAATCTTTTGTTGACTTAAAAATATTTTAACTCCGCTTATTTATATAATTTCCTTAAAAGAGTTACTGAAATAACATTATCATTATGACGGAGAAAATGTCCCATACGACATGTCCCGTGCGAAAGTGCTTAATATTGAATTTTAAGAAATGTATAAGTTTATTTTGGGTAAAATGAAAACCGTTTTTAAGTGTCATCAATGTGCAATGTTCTTAAATTTAACAGATTGAAATATTGCCTCAGGATTCGCTAAAATCGGCTTGTCAATTGTTGGTCGCCAAAACCACTTCTGTTTTTGTCCCGTGCGAATGCCTTGGTTTTTTGTAATTATCTTGAAAAAAATTAATTGCCCGAAATCAACCTTAGCACCAATTGTAGAAACAGTTAAGCCTTTTGTCAAATCAAAAATACGTTTTATTTTTTTACTTTTTCCCTTCAAAAAGTGTACGAAGGTCCAGTTCGACATAATGGAAATGCCCATATATATTTTACAGGTTAAATCAGTTGGAGTAAAGTTTTTCAAATGTATTAAAACTTCAGCACAGTCGAATGATTTATGTCCTCTGGTTTTTTAAGAACCTAAATAAAATCTTAATAAATCATACAACTGTCCAACAAATTTAGAATTCAACGAAAAAATGCAGAAAATGTTTCAACAAATAAATTCCTACAGAACCAATATCTTGGCTGCAATGCTTTTTAGAACGATCTGAAAGTCGTTCAACAGGTTTCAATCTTCGAAACTTTTATCGGTTTGCAGCCTGACAAGAAGTTGCAACGTCAGCCATTATCATTATTACAACGGCAGTTATCAGTACAGCGCTCATTGACACGTTTCAAAGCAAGCTACGGCCTACCCCCAGTCAGCTTCCTTGGCTTGCGCCTAAATGTATACCTTGACAAGGTGTAAACATTTATGGGGATTTCTCTGCTTGTTGTTATATTTTTTCTTGCCGACGTTGCAAGCGACACAAATTTATTTCTAAACATTTACGGCTCTGGCTTGTGTACGCCTGCTGTCTGCGCCACATGCCACATTTAGTGCCCACAAATTTGAGCATCTCCCAGGGCAACGGGGAGTCAGTGTTTCCACTTCCAACTCTCTCCTGCATTCTTTAGCGACCACAAATTTTCGTGTAGTTATTTTTCTTTGTCTGTTGTTTTCTTTTGGTTGTGTTTTGTTTTATTTTTACTACCCCAAAAAGAAAGGGACGCAAGACAAAAAGTGAAAAAGTGCCAAAAACACAAAAATAACAACAGCAACAACAACAACAACAGTGACTGACTGTTAAAGTGTTCCAATTTTTCTTGTCCACATCTGCATATGTACAAGAATGGGTATATCTTTTCCGTCTTGTGTTTGTCTCTTTTTCCGGACTGCTGGAGTGCGTCGACGTCTTCCGCTGTTGCTTTGGCGCAAATTACGACGCATAATTTTCACATTACGTCAGCGCGCTTATGTGTGTGTGTGTGTGTGTGAGTGTTTCCTGTCTGCCTTTTGCCTTCTGACTTGGGCTAATGTTTCGAGTGCGATATGGAAATCAATATTCCTAATGGCTGTCATGCCATATACACACATACATGTATGTATGTATGTGTTACGCCTCCTTTATTTTTTTTTTTATCAAAAAGGAAGCTTTCACTTTTGAAATGCATAAATATACCAGCTTGATATATATTTAATCAGCATAAAACTTTTTTGTTGCCTAATTAATCAAATCAATATTGATTTGAAGACAGCGAAAGTTAGCATTTCACTTTGGCCATAAGCAAAAGATATGAGTGGTAAATATTAAGTTTAAGTTTGTTCTTGAATTGTTGCTTCTTAATCAACAATTAACTTTGACTCAAAGGTTTAACTACAGAATCTATGGCCCTGTATGTTGAGCGTCGTGTCGCATATGGAAAACAATGGTTCGAGTCTCTTCTATATATATATACTAGCATATAACCCGGCGCGCTTCGCTTCGCCACCATCAGTAAAGCCGCCAAAATGATGAAAAAAACGTTTGGCAATGATCCCACCCCCGCCCCCATTTTCCGACCATCAGAAATGAGAAAATTATTTTCCACCTAGTTGGCCCATTAAGCGTACAAACGCTGAACCCACCCCCGGCACCCATTATCCGACCTTGAGGGTGAGTATGCGCAAAGCTAAAAACTTTATCCTATTTAATTGGCCCATAGAGCTTTCAAACCAAATTTAATACATATCGGCTAAAACCACCCCCGCACCCATATTCCGACCTTTGGAGTGAACTTCCCCGAAATAAAAAACACGTGTTTCCATTTATTCTGACCCTAGAGCTTACAAAACTAATTTTATTCAGATCGGCTCTCAAATAGCCATTGTCACCATTATTCTTGCCTGTGAGCGGAAATTCCACCACCGAGAAATCAAATGTCTAATTATTTTCTATAATGTGTTCACAAACGGGCGATTTTGCAACAGCCAATCGGCTTAAAAATAAAGATTTTACCATATTTAGAAATTTTCCTCCTTTCGGCTTTCGATGTTAAAAAAAGGAGTTTGAAGAAAATAAAAAAGAAAAAGATTGAGGGGGGGTCAAAAGAATAAGAGAGTGGGGGGAAGGGGGGGGGGGGGTGGGTTGGAAGACGAATAATAAAAATCAAAATATGGCCTCCATCTCTTATTTCCTCTCGATACCCATCCTTAAAAAAAGTTTTGTGCGTCTCTCTCTTGTGGGTTTTTTTTTTAGGGAGTACTGGTCGAATCTCAAAAATCATGTCAACATGTGTTTTTATTTGTATACTTATCGTACCGAGTTTTTTTTTTTTTTTTTTTTTTTTTTTTTTTTTTTGTTTGTTTTTTTTTTTTTTTTTATCGGATAAAATAGTGTTTTCCATTTAGAGGGATTTTCCGGCTATTTTCCTTGTGGATGGATTTTCCATAATCGAAAAATCACATGCCTAATTATTTAGCATACTATCCTTACAAACCGAGTTTGAAGCCAATCGGATAAAAAACAGTTTTTTCCATATGGAATTTTCCGGGAATTTCCCCGACTTTTTGGGCGCATTTTTCCAACATCGGAAAATCTTATGTCTAATTATTTTGCATTCTATCCTTACAAACCGAGTTTGAAGTCAATCGGATCAAAAATAGTTTTTCATATAGAATTTTCCGGGTATTTTCTTTGTGGGCGGATTTTCCAACATTTGAATATCTCATGTCCAATTACTTAGCATATTATCCTACAAAACCGAGTTTGAAGCCAATCGAAAGAAAAAATTGTATTTTACATATGGAATTTTCCGGAAATTTTCCGACTTTTCGGGCGGATTTTCCAACATTTGAAAATCTCAAGTCTAATTATTCTGCTTACTATCCTCACAAACCGAGTTTGAAGCCAATCGGATGAAAAATAGTTTTTCCATATGGAATTTTCGGGAATTTCCCGACTTTTCGGGTGGATTTTCCAACATCGGAAAATCTCAAGTCTTATTATTCTGCTTACAATCCTCACAAACCGAGTTTGAAGTCATTCGGATGAAAAATAGTTTTTTCCATGAAGAATTTTCCGGCCATTTTCCTTGTGGGCGGATTTTCCGGAATCTGGGGAAACAGGTGTCCAATTATTTCGCTTACTTTACTTACAAACCAAATTTCAAGTCAATCGGATGAAAAACAAAATTTTCCCCATAGTAGCTTTTCCGGGAGTTTTCCACCCCTTAGGGGTGGAATTTTCCAAAACCCCGCCTTAGTGCTCACTTTCAACTCATAAGGAAACTTCTGTGAAAATTTCAGCTTTCTATCTCTTACCGTTCAGGCTCTGCGTTGATTGCCAATGAATCAGTCAGTCAGTCAGTCAGTCAGGACAAACTCTTTTATATATAGAGAGATTTTTCTCTTTATTATTTGGTATCTTTCCCTTTCCTTATCCTTTTGGAAGTGTGAAACACATTTTATTGAAAATCAATCCCAACTACAAAAATATATATAGATCAAAGCCCTTATATGGGTCTCCCTACTGGTCACCTTCTCCAGCTATTTGTCCCAGCTGTAAATTATGCCGCCATAAAAAAGCTTCTCGAAAAAATTTTTCCGTTCGGACTCAGAGTTAAACTGTAGGTTTAACCCTTTCTCTTGAGCGACATCCCAGCCCAGAGATTGAGAGAAGCTCCATACAAAATATTGTGAATAAATCTAATCAGAAATAACAAATTTCTCATCTCTATCACATGTTGACTCTGCTTATTAATCCATATTCATTTCAATAACGTATCCAACTACCACAGATTGAATGCCCAAACACAAAAGCAGCCAATGCATGGGTTTGTGTTTAAAAATTCAACAAATAGCGGCAAAAGTCAGAAAGTAAACTGCTTAAAAAAGAAAGCAAAAGAAGTAGAAAAACCGTAGCGAAAAACTCGCGGTAATTCGAACCTTTTTCCATTTGAATGATTTTTGCTGTGGCTGCTGCCGTTTTTCTTGTTAGAGGGAAGGGCAGGGGGCAGAGAGGGAAGGAGGGTTAGGTCAAAACAGAAATCAAATATCAAAGTGGAAACTTTCACTCTGTGTGTGTGTGTGCATCCAACGCACGAGTAAGCCTGCCTAGCAACAGGTTGACAAGTTTCCCCCATTTTTATTTTGTGTTTTGACAACCGAAGAGAACCAAACGTTGGACAAATTAGAAAATGGGATCCTGCAGTTGATTTGCCAAATCAAACTTGCATGAAACAAATGCCAAACAATCGGAAAAATGGCATAAGAGCAGCAGCAAGCAGCAGGCAAAACTTTCTAGAGAATTGTAAAAATAAAAGGATTTACACAATTTAAACATAGCAAAGTTAACGATGTCGATTGAAATAAGCTACTTTTTTATTTTTTCACTGTCTGTTGATTTGGGAATTGTCTTACCTCCCGCCCAGCTTTCCTGAAGAGCAAGTAATCTTTCATCTTAACTGAGATTTCTTTAGTGTTTTGTTTTTCTCTCTCTCTCTCTTTCAGTTTGCGCTTTCACCTTATGGCAATTACAACACAAGAACTCAAGTCGAGTGTTTTGTAGGCAACGTCAAGAGCGCACAAAAAATGTATCGCATTTGGGACATGTGGGCGCAAGTTGATTGTTATTGCTTTTTATACGAAAGAATCTGGTAAGGGAATATACTGAAATATTTGATTAAGTTTTAGCCAATATTTTAAGGGGAATTTCCACTAAACTTTAATTTCATTTATTTATTTGCGCACTCATTTTCACTCACCGTCGAGTGCTCCACAAATGTTGGCCAGGTCACCGCTGTTTATTATTAACTTTTCACATACGCGCATTCATAAAATAAACCAAAAACCAGCAATAAAATTAAAATCATTCCCAGTCTAAATGCCAAATAAAAGCGTGAAAAATAAATCCCCCCTTCTCTAACTCAACCTACCCTCATTCTCACACACACACACACATACGAAGCAAACAAATAAAAACCCTAAATGGGCCTTCAACACCGCAACGGCAGGGAGCGAGTCATTTATTTGCATTTGAAACCAACCAAAAGCCAACATGAAGAAAATGAAATCGGCGCTCCGGCAAATTCATAAAATAAAGGATTTCCTAATTGCCAATTTGCATGCAGGCGCGTCTAATTTTTTCCCATTCGTCGGATAAATAAACTTCATTTCGTGCTCTTATTCACATTTGCCACATTTGTTTTCTGTATGCCCTCAGGGGAGAAAGGATACTTATGACTTGAGAAGATAATGGTAACGGTTTGTTTAACCTATCAGATATTAAACAAATATGACGTAATATCGTTATTCATACCTCGATTTGAAAACTTGTCAGGGCCTGAGATTAGTCTATAAGACCAGACCTCTAAAAGGGTATAAGGAAAAAAAATGATTTTTGTTGCAAAATTCGAGAAATTTTATTTCAAATTTTACTTCCTCTGCACCAAACTTAGTAGATTAAATAATTTTTCAAATACAGCAGTTAAAATTGATGAGCCTATATCTACATGACCGACGGCAAGCATTGTCACCCTTTAATAAAACTTCATCCTTTGTCTCAGTGAACCGTGGGTCCCACAAGGATCAGTTCATGGACAACTATTATTTTCGATAAAACGACCTCCCAAGTGTTCTGTCTAATTGTGCAAATGTAGCTGGCGATGTCAGATGTTTGTTAGTCGCCCGTGAAATAAAAATTCTCAATGTATTGTGTGTAACAGTGAACTTGGGCTGGTACGAGCTGGGCAATGAAAACGGTCTGAAAATCAATCCAACAAATTTTCAATACAGGTTACCATTAAAGCTAACGATTGAGACTGTTTGAATATGTTGAGACTAGTCAATTTTAGGTTTTTCTCTTAATAATATTTTATCTTGGGACGATCATATCAATAAGGCATTGGTAAGACTTATTCCAATTAACAGTTAAATCTAGAAACAATTTTTCCCCATATAAAAGATTGGTTGCTAAAACAACTTAGCACCTTCGCTTTTATTCGGGTGGAGGTGTTTGGTAGCTGAAAAGTCGAAAATACCAACTTAATGTTATTCATTTTTATTGCTAGATATGTGATCTAAACAAAAAACGACAGTCCATTTCCGATTTTAAGAAAAATTTTCAATATTCCCTTAAACTCGTGGATTCACTTGAAAATTCTTATTTTTCTACAAAATAATCAACTCATCAGAACCTTCATATCTCTAAGACATACTTCATTTTGCTGCATCTAACGAACAACAACTTAAAAGCTCTAAAAATAAACTCACCTTTCAGACTATCACTACTCCCCATTTAGCTATTCAGGAATAATTGTACCAAACAATTAATCTTGATAAAAGCGCACCACTTTTTAAGAAAAGTTTAGAACACCACCTTAAACAATAGCACTCCAATAACATAAACATTAAATTTTCCAACGATTTTTCTTTTCTCTTTTTTTTTTTTTTGTAATTAACAATAATAAATGTCTAGTGTAAGTCTAATAAATTATATCGTGTCAAAATGTGTCAGCTGTTAGTCACTCGTGATTAGTGCCAATGGAAACATAAGTCTTCATGTCTTGTAGCACTAAGATGTCACAATAATCAATACAATACAATACAAATTTTACTTCAAATTACTCATACGAACGTAGGTCGAATACACATTGGTCGAACATTTATGTTTACTCGGCCCCTCAATCCTTTCGATATTGCAAATATGAAGTTTCAATGTACTTTTATGAAAGTCATTTATCGATTTTTTACACTTCTGGTACCAACCCTGAAATTTAAATAACGATTTTTATCATTTCCAACACAAGCATTTATCAGGACAACTAACCATTCTAAAAAATTCCCAATTTTTGGGCAATAACTGGCATGTCAAGACTTACAGAATAATTTTTCTAATTTTAAAATGCAATCTGCGATTATTCAATTCCGAGTTTTTAACTAAATTATGTCAAAATATAGGGTATCCTTTTTTTTTGTTTGTTCTATAATTATTGACTTTTGAAGATGTGAAAGGTGGTCGAACGGTTACCATTTCTAATCGGATTTAACGTAACAACTTTATAATTGGAAAAATATCAGGTATTCTACGACAACTTGCTAAAGATACCAGTTAAAAATTAAATCTCCAACAACAAAATTAGAAAAATAAGCTGACATCACACTTTTTTAAGATGTTGGTAAACACTTCAAAAGTGTGTACCATTAGGTGCCAGAATTTTACTATTTTGATAAAGCCCGGCCCTACTGGCACGCACCTTTGGGCAAGTATCGAAAGCCAACAAAACCCACCTGAGTTCAAATTACAGTTAAGTCGGTTTATAAACTTGATTTAAAAGCAATAATCTCCATTATCTTTTTAGTAATTGGAAATAAATATTTTCAAATATTTTCTCTGATTTTTAATCAAGAATTTACCAAAAGTGTGTACGAGGGAAATAAAGATCCAGGTTCAAAAACAAGGAAAAAAAAGGCAACACTGCGTATGAGTGATGTTTTAAGCCGGAACAAACTCACCTAGAGTCCTTTTAAAATTGCTGATCCGAACTGAAAACCGCAAAAGTAAACGGTTCGGTTCATCATAAGACGAGTTTGATGTATCAAAGTACCTTTTAATATTTAGTCATTTATACACACTCATTCTTGCAGACTTCTTCTATTCTGTTAAGAACGATATTAGCTAGCGGCAGGGATATTGTTCCAGGCATCCTGCGCAATTTCCCATTATTGTTTGAGCTAGCGTTCGACTAGTCGAACAGCGGCATAAAATTAGTTAAGAAACGATCTGCTCTACTATGGTAAAGGTCGTTTGATTTTCTTGTCCGCAATGCAATATGTCTACAAATTTACCCTTTGTTAAACAGAAACATAAAAAACTTACCACCATTACAATGTTCAAATTACGGGCAGTCCCCATTCCTTTTAAAAATATTCAAATGTGCATAGTGCACATGTGCCGCTTACAAAAATCCAATTACATTCGATGAACGAATGTGAATGGAATATTTTTGACAAGTATTCAATGAATTTAGTTTGAGATTTGTAACCCAGACCAGATGCCCACGAACTTGGTTTCCTGCTTTGAAACTGTCTACGGCTATGTGTGCGTGTGATGGTGGTGTGGAGGGGGATTTAGGAAACGAATTAGAAATGTGTAAAACAGAAGTTACTCCATGAAAAATGTCCTTTTGTGTGTGGCAAGAAAAAGGGAATAGGAGCAGTCGGAACGATTATTCTTTTCCCATCATTGGGCCGGCAGCAGAGTTGAGCAACTTTATGCAACTGTCCGTGCAATGGATGAATGATTTAAACAGCTGTGGTTCCTGCAACGAACTGCAATTTATTCAAAAAACTTTTGCTCAGTTTTCGGCCTCAAGCAGAAAGGCATAAAAAATGTTTCTAAAACTTTTGCGGTAATATGCATAAAATTATCACTATTGCGGTGAAATAACTAGATTTATTTTGGGAAGTCGTCCTGCTGGTCCTATCACTGCCCCGATACCCACTGCTCGGTCGCAGATTAAACTATACACTCAGAGAAAAATCGAGCAGATCGTGCTTGATATCAAGCAGATTTCGTGTCAGAAGTTCGGCAAGACAGAATTTTCTTGGATTCAAGAAAAAATACTGAAATCAAGCATGAATTTTCAAGCTCTATTTTTGTCTCACCTCCCTTGCCAACCCCAAAAAGTTTTCAAAAAAAAAAAGATTTCAAGCAGATTTCTTCTTGAAAATTCAAGACGAAAAAAACTAAATTGAAGCAGATTTCAGTCTTGCCGAATCGTGCTTAGATTTCTCTGGGTGTAAGAAAGTATCCCTCTCATCTTTTTAATATCTCCCAAAGAGTATCTAAATGTCTCATAAAATCTAAAATTTACAACTTGTTTGTTTTTTTCGAACATGTTTTTTTCCCGTAATGCTGGCTTTGCTTTGCTGCTGATCCTATTTCCACACTTCCTTCCGCCAGCGGTGTTTCACGCAAATCTTATTTACCCTTAGCCCGCTGGCAGTCATTGTGCATATTTTGGTTCGTTTCCCGCTTTTGTTCAATTTGGCCAATTCTAGCCATGATATGGGGGCGTCCATTATTTGCCCCTCGCCGTATGTGTTATTTATGCAAATGTCAAATATTTTGATATGCCGCTGCCATGTGAATGAAAGCAAACGGAAGTACATTATAAAGTTGCCCCGAAACAAGCCAGAAATGTGCCCCTAATATGACCACCCCATAAACCCACCTTTAGCCAGAGACCCGACGCGACGTCCATCTCCCACTTGCCAGCAGCCACCGGCAACTAGAGTAATTATGGCATTTTTGGAATTCCACCTCGTGCCGGCCCCCCGGCTACCAACGTAGCCCCCTTCCTCCCCCCCCTTTGTGGGCTTGTTTCTGTGTTTTTTGTGGGGCACGCAAAGTAAATTTTTGAAATTATTGGCACGTTAGGTAAATTACTTCGCGGAAAGAATTTTTAATTTAAATTTACCATCAAAAATAATAGTAAACTTGTTGAATTTCTTGGCAAAGTTTGTGCTAGCCTCAAGGGTGCTTGAACTTATTTTGGCAATTAAATTGCTAATTGAGTTAGTCAGCTGGAAAGTCAATTAGGCTGTCAGACAGAAGAAGATCAATAGCTGAAAATTTGCATCTTTGAAATTAGAAAAGTCTATCAATCTCATTTATGGGAAAGACCACAACTTTGCGCTTCTTGCGAAAAGTGATGGTCTCATAATGATAACCACGGTAAACTTTCGCCTCGTTACAGTTGGCCAGAAAGGACATTTTGATGGGTTCCAAGTCCACATAAAAGCAATTGATAAGAAATATTTTGGCATTAATGCGAGCAACTATCTCATAGGCACTCGCCAGTTTCTCATCCCAAATGCTGACCGAAGTAAACTCCAAGGGTTCCTTCAGATGCACTTGGGTGGCCTCTTTGGGGGTGCGAAATATATGCAGGGTAATGACGCCAGTGGGTCCGTTGCCCAAATAGTTATGACTCAAGTCATAAACCAATATGGGCGTGGCATTTGTAGGCACTTTTGCTTTATCTCCCACTATGGTTTTAGCCTTCAGCTCATCCAATCTCTTAAGGGTATGCAAATAGACCGGATGATTGGCTAACTCGGTATTCAAACGCTCAAAGCGATCACTCAGGCGATCCCTAAACTCTTCCAGCAGACATTCTTGTACCAGCAAAGTGGCTATAGCATTCTCAGCAAATGGATCGTGTAGCGATTCGACTATATAATGCAAGGCACAATTGATATCGCCACCAGCGAAGAGTATCATCAAACGGGGTGAGCTCCATTTGTATTTGATTTCCTCAACTTGTTTGCCAGCTACTGGCAAATTAGATTCGCTGCTCAAAGATTGGCGTGATTTGAGAGTATTGAGAGATTTGAGGGATCTCGAAGCTTTAAGCGGTTTAATAAGTTGGGATGCCATTAGTCCATCGCCTTGTCCATCTTTTGCTTGCACCACTCGCGGTAGGCTTACCGAACTATCCCGTTTGCATTCCAGCTTGTGCACCATGCCATACTTGATTAGGGGTGGCAACAGCTGCGGATATCTGGGTATCGAACTCTCCGCCTCCAATTCCTCGGTCGAGCGTTTGTCAGCCATGATGTGGGGTTGAATCAAATGATCTTTAATAATATAACTTTGATTTAAATCTTATACCAACTGCAAACTAGGAAATATTGAAATTTTATAGAAAAATTGTTAATTGAATTATATTGACAACAACAGCAAAACTGAATAAGGTTTTGATCTGTTAATGACATGATATTTTATTACATAAACATTAAGGTAACTTTTTTGTAGAACAGATTAAAATCAGGGCTCTAAATCGATCCGGAACGTTTTTATTTCCGATAACCTGGAGTCGCGAAATCATGGTTACCACCCCTACACCTTTTTTTTAGACCGGCAGGCCGATAACTTTTAAAACAGCCCTCGAAATCTGACAATTTTTTTTTTTACTTATTTATTTAATTAATAAATAACACAAAACAAAAAACCAAATTAAAAAAGCTCTTTTGGTTTTCCCTCCAGAATTTTTTTCAAAAACGCTCATAAAACCCTGTTCAAATGTAGAAGACCCCCTTGAGCTATTAAGATTTAAGTATTTCGTACTTTTACTTGTTATTTCCAATTTTGTAAACTATCAGTAAAAAATATTAGAATTTAAGTACCAAATACAGGGTTGCCCATATTCGACGGACCCATCTGGCAACGCCATAACTTTTGACAGAGATGTCAGATCGCTTAATGACATACCGCGTTTGAAGCGTCAGTCCAAGCAGATTTTTACCATGAAACAATACACGCCACGCGAGCGCTTCGAAATAGTTGAAATTTACATTCAACAGAACAAGTCAATTGTAAAACTACAAAATTATCATGTCCGATGAAGCCCATTTCAAAAAATAAATTGAATGACGGGGACCGTAAATAAGCAAAATTGCCGTATTTACGCCACTGAAAATCCTCAGGAGATTCAAGAAGTGCCTCTTCATGACGAAAAAGTCACAGTTTGGTGCGGCGTTAGTGCGAAAACGGTCATTGGGCCGTTTTTCTTCCAAAATGAAAATGGCCATGCTGTTACCATCAACCAGGAGCGTTATCGCGACATGATGACCAATTTTGTGATGCCAATTATTCGTCGAAAGCGTATGAGGCAGTTCTGGTTTCAACAAGACGGCGCTCCACCGCACACAAGTCGCATAACAATCGATTTTCTGAAGAAATTGTTTCCGGGCCGTTTGATGTCGAAAAGTGGTGATTTGGACTGGCGTTCGCCCGATTTGACGCCGCCTGACTTCTTCTTGTGGGGATATTTGAAGTCAAAGGTTTACGTTAACAAGCCAAGGACCGTAGAAGAGCTCAAGGACAACATTCGTGAAGAAATAGCCGCTATTCCGGCCGAAATGTTGGCGAAAACGATGGAAAATGCTGCAAAAAGGGCACAATACGCCATCAACGCCAGAGGCGGCCATTTGAGAGATATCATATTCAAAAATTGATGTAAACAAATCTACTTGGAACAAATTAAATGATTAAGATTGCCAACCGCCAAATTTTTATTTTTTTCTTTGATTTTTTAAAAAAAAAACATGGGTCCGTCGAATATGGGCAACCCTGTAATCAGGACCAGAGTTTCCAACTCACCTAAGCCACATTTCTAAAAAATCTTATGAGCTCTTTGCCTTGAATTGGGGCAAATGGTCTAACAACAATTAACCATTTAAAGCATATTAAGCATAAATTTCATAATCTTTGAATTTTCAGCTATCACCTAATTAGAATTGATCCTGTTAGCTTAAGTATGAAAATGTTACAAATTCATGTTCCCATTTTCCCGTCTACTTATGCGTCTCTGTGTGTGTGTGACGAACATTAATTAAAGTTTCACAAGTGGAATGAAAAAAAAAAAGAAAGGTGACTATTTAAATATTAATTTCAGTCATTTGTTTGTAAGCAGCCACAGTTGAGAGTCCCTACTTATGTATGGGGTCCCACAACCACCACCTAACCGCCTCCTTCTCATGTCTGGCGGCCTCATACTTACTTAGAATACGAAAATTACCTCCGCACACACAAATTGCATTTGCGTGTCAACCGCGTATCTCTGGCCAAGGGCGTGGCACTGGTGGGCGTTAATCGCCTGGCAGGGAAGGCGAGGAACATGCCAAGCGTGCGTAAGTCGGCAACATGTAAACGCGTATTAATTAAGGCAAAACAAAGCGAAGGCAAACGCAGGGGGGGGGGAGGCACAGGCATGTATTCTGCCATTTTATTTGTGCCGAAGGAAAACCTCAACTTCAGTGTTCTGTCTAGTTGTTTGAAAGATGGAAATGTCATTATAATATGTTGGACGTGCCACAGTTTAGTTCGTTAGTTTTTCTTTTGTTAATTTTATTCTATATATTGTATGTTTAATTACCAACAATTTTTTTGTTCGCTTGTGTGCACAAGAGGGCAAATCCGATGAGCAAAATTTTTGGGAAGCCTTTTCAGGGCTATTTATTTCATAGCTGAGGACAATAGCTGTAGGGGAAATGTAAGCAGTACTTAGATGAAATACTCTTGCTTGTTTTGGTTTTTATTCTCTGTGAGTGTGTATTTATGAAATTCAAAGATATTTTTGCCACACATTTCTACGTGAAAATGATTTAATAAAAACTTGACCAATGCAATTTTCAAATTAAGAACAAATAAGAATTGATTCTATACTATACTTTAGATATTACAAAACAGTCTTAATTGCAAACCAAAAATTTCTATACAAATTCCATCACATGTCAAACATATTTTAATCTTTAATTCAATTTAAATTCTATTCATTCTTTTGAACAAAACAAACAGGCACCTGGCATAAGTATATTTATACTTTAAATAGCACTTGACATACTCGTACAAATATCCTGTCATTTCTTGCGACACTTTTCAAGCATTGACAGCTTGTCACTGGCAGACATCAGCAGATGTCAATTCAGTTGAAAATGGCATAAACGAGAGCTCGGTGAGCTCATAGCCATGTCATGTCCCTTATCTTGATTGGACATTCAAATGGAAAGAAAGTTCATGTTGATTTCCAAATATCGTGCGCATTTTAATTGCCATTTGTGTGTTAATTTCATAGCAGGCCGGGGCCATTATGGTCAGCCATAAACAAATCAACAAACACCTGCCAGCGAATCCAAACCAAGAGTCAACACTTTGGGCCAACACAAATTACTTGTTGGGTAACCACCAAAAAGAAGCAGGCCAACACGAACCGGAAAAAGGCGCAACTTAACCACCACAACCGGGAGAGGAGATGGAGAAAACAATCATTCATTATCATGTCACGTCAATCGAAAAACAATCTAATGACTGCACATGATTTTTATCTCAAATGGAGAATGTGAGCTCGACCCGAACAAAAAGCTAAGAATGCGTTACGCACGCAGACACACACACACACACACACACATAATGCGAGTGTATTAGCCACTAAACGTTTATTATGCATTAGACAGGCTTAAACGGTTAAATCAACTGTAAATCTCTCCTGGCAAACAATAAGGTCACTGAAGGGTGCCCAGCGAAGGGTTCGAGCAAAATGATACGGGGCGGTCAACTGAACAAATCAAGTGTGTCAGAGTGTGTGTGTGTGTGTGTGTGTTGAAGTGTGGTTGAAATTTTTGAAAAATGATCTGGTTGATGTGTAAAAGACGGTTGATTACAAAAGATTGAAGTGTGCTTGATATCTCATTTATCTTTATAGAAATGTGCAGGAAAGACATATCAAATAAATTTAAGGACTTTGGATGCTGTCGAAATTTTGTGGATAGTAATTATACAACTAACTAAATTTAATAAAGAGGCAGCATCAGCTCAGCAGCATACACATAAAAATTTTTAAATTGTCAATTTAGCAGATAAGTTGCTATAGATTCTCTGCTTAAGGGGGTCTTCTACCTTTGAAAGTATAAAATACTCCCATTAGCCAGAACATTGCTCTACTTCAATGGCCATATCTGCTAAACTATTTCGAATATTTGAAAATGGTTTGAAGGGGATGAAATGGGAATGCCTAAGCTATAATAATTATGCAAAACAAAAAATCGAAAAAAAAATTTTTTTTTAAAGGTAGACTCCCTCTGGCTTTGATTTGCAGTCCTAATGGAATTCTGTGCCTTTATGACGTTTGATCAAAAAATACTCTCGCACTATTAATCTTGAATATATGCGTATTAATTGGACAAACTGAAAATATAAAATATGAATGGCAACATAAAGATATTTTTTTTTCCTCTTAGGCTTAACACTGTGTAAGTAGTGGCGTTGAATCAATAAAAATTTTGAGGCAGTCACAAAAACTCCATTTTTCCAACTTTTTATCTGGTTTGCTTTATATTCACCAAAAGGTTACTTTCAAGCCATTGAGAGTATGAACTTAAAAATTTCACTCTAATGTGCAAACACAAAAGAAAATTTTAAATATAAAATGTATTTATGACAGCTACAGAAATGTAATTCAACTGTTGCATGGATACGGATACGTTGCGGTGTGTATTTTTATATATTTTTACAAACGACCCCCGACTCCGCAAATAAATCACAAACACGCGGCTTCCCATGCTCTGTAGGCAAGTTGAAAAAATGTGCAAAAGTAAGCACGCACTGAACTTGCAATAAACATTATATCTGGCTCGAAGGACCCTATGTAGAGCATATTGAAAATTCCGTGCGTCCTCACATGTGTATATCTTTACTTAAACCCTAAAAACAAATGTAATCATTGAGCGCTTTACTTATTAAAGCGAAAAAATCAAGTATTTGGTACTTAAATTGTAATATTTTTAAACTGATACAGGGTTGCCCATATTCGACGGATGTATTTTGAAAAAAAATAAAAAATTTGGCGGTTGGCAATCTTAATCATTTAATTTGTTCCAAGTAGATTTGTTTACATCAATTTTTGAATATGATATCTCTCAAATGGCCGCCTCTGGCGTTGATGGCGTATTGTGCCCTTTTTGCAGCATTTTCCATCGTTTCGCCAACATTTCGGCCGGAATAGCGGCTATTTCTTCACGAATGTTGTCCTTGAGCTCTTCTACGGTCCTTGGCTTGTTAACGTAAACCTTTGACTTCAAATATCCCCACAAGAAGAAGTCAGGCGGCGTCAAATCGGGCGAACGCGGTGGCCAGTCCAAATCACCACTTTTCGACATCAAACGGCCCGGAAACAATTTCTTCAGAAAATCGATTGTTATGCGACTTGTGTGCGGTGGGAGCGCCGTCTTGTTGAAACCAGAACTGCCTCATACGCTTTCGACGAATAATTGGCATCACAAAATTGGTCATCATGTCGCGATAACGCTCCTGGTTGATGGTAACAGCATGGCCATTTTCATTTTGGAAGAAAAACGGCCCAATGACCGTTTTCGCACTAACGCCGCACCAAACTGTGACTTTTTCGTCATGAAGAGGCACTTCTTGAATCTCCTGAGGATTTTCAGTGGCGTAAAATTTTTCGTATAAACGCTTAATGGTGTTCTTAGAAGGCGCACTTTTCACATTTTTTAATTTTTTAAAAGCACGTTGAGTTTTCACAATTGACTTGTCTGTGACTGAACGGAGGTGTATTGTTCCAAAAAAATCTGCTTGGACAATATGTCATTAGATCTGACATTTAAAAGTTGGCGTTGCCAGATGGGTCCGTCGAATATGGGCAACCCTGTACATTCCTGAATGAAATAAGTTGAAGTCAAGTGGCCAGCACTTAATTGGCTGAATAAACTTTACTTGAATTAAACTGAACTCGTGTTTACACAAATTTGTTAAATTTAAAGAAATTACTTAACTGCTATTTGAAATGAAATGACAAATTTATATTTTAAACATATGTGGCATTGCAATTAAACATTTAATATATGAATGAATTCGAATTCGAGGAATTTGTTCTTAAAATAATTATATAATTGCTACATGCATTCACGCGCATATCTACATATGCATTTGCCGTCAGGGACTTTTGATAAAATCAACATTTTAATTTAATTAAACAGGAATTGATTTTGTCGCCATTTGCTTTGAGCGTTCCGTTATAATCAATTAACGTTTTGCTCACTGAGCACGAATGATTTTCACTGAGGCGGTTAGGTGCTTACACACACACACAGACACTCAATTAAAGAAAGATACAACATGGAATTAGATAAAGAGCGAGATTTATTGATAATAAATTCAATAATTAATTAATTTAATTACCAAGCCAGCATTATGTTAGTCTGATTGATGATAATTGTATTTTAAAATTGACTATTCTCATAGAATAAAAAAAAACACTTGTTTACATAAAATTATGGTTATTATTATTTTTATTATTACCGAAAAGCCCGACAGCGTTATTTCTTGTAATTATGTAACAACAAATTGAGTTGCTCGCTGCAAATGGTAATCATGAAAAATGCAAAGGCAACTACCATAATCGCAGTGCAGTAAAAAAAAACAAAATGAAATTATAGCAAAATATAATGAGGTCGTAATTTGCACATTATTATCGAACTGCGAAAAATGGTGATGCAAATCCTTATCATTTCATTTTATTTTTATTTAAATTTTTCTGTTTCTTTTTTTTTGTACTTTTATATTTTTTGCAGATTTCCGCTGTGCTCTCCAGAAATGAGTCCCAAAAGAGAACACTTTCAGTTTGTATTTAAGGATTTTGCAATTTTTGTAAGGCCTTTACGATGTTCTATGGCCAGGTGGCATCGATGGCATCAAAACATATAGGATTATCCTGCAAATGAGGACTTTTCGTGTAATAAGGACTTTCCTCTAAAACTAAAATTGGCCAAAACTTCCGAGTCCTGGCCAGGATCAGGAATGATTGATGATGAAATATTCACAGAAATTGTACTAAAATCACTAAATACTTCTTTAAGATTGTTCCAAGAAATATTTATTTAAAGCCGGAATAATTTTTAAACACTTGAAAAGTCATTTTTGTCATCATTTTCAGTCATTTTTGAAAAGTTTCTAACCTTAAAATGGCCGTAGAACAGCCAATAATAGAGCTACAGAAATCTATCACTGCTTTTTGAAACATTGGAAGCTGTCTTTAAGACTACGTTCCAAGAAATATTTATTTAAAGCCGGAAATAATTTTTAAACACTTGAAAAGTCATTTTTGTCATCATTTTCAGTCATTTTTGAAAAGTTTCTAACCTTAAAATGGCCGTAGAACAGCCAATAATAGAGCTACAGAAATCTATCACTGCTTTTTGGAAACATTGGAAGCTGTACTTTAAGACTACGTTCCAAGAAATATTTATTTAAAGCCGGAAATAATTTTTAAACACATGAAAAGTCATTTTTGTCATCATTTTCAGTCATTTTTGAAAAGTTTCTAACCTTAAAATGGCCGTAGAACAGCCAATAATAGAGCTACAGAAATCTATCACTGCTTTTTGGAAACATTGGAAGCTGTACTTTTAGACTACGTTCCAAGAAATATTTATTTAAAGCCGGAAATAATTTTTAAACACATGAAAAGTCATTTTTGTCATCATTTTCAGTCATTTTTGAAAAGTTTCTAACCTTAAAATGGCCGTAGAACAGCCAATAATAGAGCTACAGAAATCTATCACTGCTTTTTGGAAACATTGGAAGCTGTACTTTTAGACTACGTTCCAAGAAATATTTATTTAAAGCCGGAAATAATTTTTAAACACTTGAAAAGTCATTTTTGTCATCATTTTCAGTCATTTTTGAAAAGTTTCTAACCTTAAAATGGCCGTAGAACAGCCAATAATAGAGCTACAGAAATCTATCACTGCTTTTTGGAAACATTGGTAGCTGTTCTTTAAGACTACGTTCCAAGAAATATTTATTTAAAGCCGGAAATAATTTTTAAACACATGAAAAGTCATTTTTGTCATCATTTTCAGTCATTTTTGAAAAGTTTCTAACCTTAAAATGGCCGTAGAACAGCCAATAATAGAGCTACAGAAATCTATCACTGCTTTTTGGAAACATTGGAAGCTGTACTTTAAGACTACGTTCCAAGAAATATTTATTTAAAGCCGGAAATAATTTTTAAACACTTGAAAAGTCATTTTTGTCATCATTTTCAGTCATTTTTGAAAAGTTTCTAACCTTAAAATGGCCGTAGAACAGCCAATAATAGAGCTACAGAAATCTATCACTGCTTTTTGGAAACATTGGAAGCTGTACTTTTAGACTACGTTCCAAGAAATATTTATTTAAAGCCGGAAATAATTTTTAAACACTTGAAAAGTCATTTTTGTCATCATCATCAGTCATTTTAAAATGGACCATTTTTCTTCCGTATACTTCCGAAGATCAGGACCAAATTGGTGTTAGAATGAGTCTTGACATGCGAATAGTCCTGCGAATAGCTAAGTTATTAAGCATTTTAGCTATGAAAAGACTGATAAATTCGTCCCTGGTTTTTAATTTCATATAAACAAATCATTAAATGATTAAATGCCGCACAGCTTAAATCGATTCGATTCATCTTTTATTATTGTCAACCTAAGTTTTCCACTTCAATGGCCAGCTTCATAAATAATTCCATTGGTAGACAAATCGGTTTGATAATTTCTAATCAGCTTATTAGCAAATAATAAAAAAAAACCAGCTCCTACGCACACAAACAACAACTCAATTCATAGAAATCAATGTTTAAAAATGCAAAAGAATAAAATATTCCTTGACTGTAAATTTTAATGGTCGGAAGTGGCGGAAGAGCCAAAGGCAAAGCAAATATTTTTGTATGGATTTATGTAAATTTTGCAGAAAGTAAACATGTCTGCGGATTATGCAGGATACGGAATATACATATGCTTAGGCAAATTGAAATGCCAAGTACTAAGATATTTTAATTAAGTCCCTTGCTCTGGTTTTTCATGGAATTTGAAAGGGCTTCCCCCCCTCAAATACTTACAAAAGATTAAGTCCAGACTGTGCGTGCCGACACGCCATGTTTTGGAGCAGTCTGTGTGGAAATGCATCATTACCGATTAATTAGCTGAAGGTAGAAGGTGGAAATCAATGCTGAGTGTAGCAGACTTTATAATCCTTGGCTTTTTGGCTTCCGGCGGAGCAACTGGCAGTGCATTAAGCAAGTCAAGCATTTGGAAATTAGCGTGTGCCAAAGCCCAACCAAAGCACCGCAACAACACTCGAGTGCATCGTTAAGCCACGCTCTCTATTATGACTCCATGGCCAAACTCCTTCAGGCGGCAGCAGCTTCAGCTTCAGCTTTCGCTCGAGTTGCCAAAGCCAAAAGGGCACTTAAAGTATTTATGCGGCTCGTGCTGCCCGTTAAGTGCAGCTCACGATTTCTCGTAAAAGTTCAGCTTCCACATACGCCCGGCCAACGTGGCGTATGAGCAATAAAATGCATTTCAAATAGATTATTAAGACGAGATCATAATTTCAAGCGTCGCACATCGATAAGGGCAATGTTGCATTCAAGGCAATAAACAGTACATTTGCACATTCAACAAATACCTGCACAGTGGTAATAAGTCGACCAAAGAAGGGATGAAATTTCAGAACTTGCGCATCTCCTGCTCTGCGGCACTCTGCGGCGGCTACCCTGTGCGTTTATTATGCCATTCACAGTTTAATAATGATAATAACGTTAGGATATTAAAGTTTTCCCGCCTTCCTGCCAGCATCATGCTTGCTGCTGCATGACAGTGGCGCGTTCGTGGTCGCCGCCTTTTGTGCGGCATTAAAACTATAATCAGTTTATGTAATAAAGTAAATTGTGTACGTAATGCGTGCTGATGGTGTGTCTTTTATTTATTTATTTTCTTGTGCGCGCTACTTTTTATTATCGCGGCTTAAACTTGCTTAGCACAGTTAACGCCCTGTCCTGGTCTGCGAACGTTCCGATATTAATAAAAGTTTGGCCAAAGTTAATTAAATTTGCTTTTTAATGTGCAGCCATGCATGAGCGAAAGGCGCGAAAGTAATAAATTGACCGTACGGCTCCATAATGACCATATATACACCCGTACAACACATACACACACAGTAAGCCGTATCCGTTTCAGCAACTGCCAGAAATCTTTTTACTTTTCTTTTACAGTTTGACCCAATATAAGTTTGCAACGAACAGAGAGCGAGCGAGAGAGAGAGAGAGAGGGGTTCTTCCCTGCCAAGTCATAAACTTGGCTTTTCTTGTTTTGCTTGAGGATTTTCAGGGAAACGTTTGGAGTATGATTTAATAGTCAATTCTGTTTTCTTTAAATTTTGGGAAATATTTGAAGTTGATATTACTTAAATTAAGTGAATTTGTTTCGAAAGAAATTCTGCTCTCGTTAATTCGTTAGAGTCTGACGGGGAGAATGTCAAAAGTTTTGTACGCTAAATTGTCGAGCTGTAAACTTAACAAATTAGAATTTAGCATAGAATTCCTGAATACGATTTTTTAATGATCTTATGAGAGCTGCAGTCAAATGCAGCTACTACGAACTACTCAGAGTACCCTTGATTTTATGTGTTTTTGTAGGCAACGCCTGGCCCCCACACAAAGAAAAAAATTTATATGAAATGGCAGTCATTTCCACATTTTTTTCATATCAATTTCACTCGGATATAACGAAGATTAACTTGATATGTAAAAAATATCAATACGATATTTTTCTTCTGTGTTTTTTAACCGATCTTTTTGGTATTAGATTAAAAAGATATTAAGCTTAGTAAATGTGTTCTAAGTCTCAAGGTTCTTACTTCAAGAAGAAAACCGATTCTTCGAACCTCTTTGCTTGCTAACTACCATTAGAAAGGTCGCCAAACAGATTACATAAAATGTAAGTATTAACGGAAATTTTAGAATTACCACTAAGTTGGCTAACTGAGTGCACAGTGACCACAAAAATATATTACAAAAATTATAATTTTTCTATAGTCGCTATATATGTATAGTCCTTTATGAAAATTTCACAAATTTTAATGCAAATGAGAGCTTGATATCTGTAAAATTGTAGAAAGTATTTAACATTTTCTATTGCGGGGAATATTCGAGTTTACACATGTTAGATTACAGTTTGTGATTAATTTAAGTCGAATGGAATTTTCTGTTTTTTTTTTTTTGAGTGTATTATGAACTGAACGATGTAGTCTTACGTTTTTTCCCCCACTTTTTTTGCTGTGTTCAAATTGTGCCACATCAGGTGCCTTGCTACTTTGACTAGCCACCTACAATGTAGTTTAATAATCCTCTTATAAATGTTCTTAGAATTTTCTTGCTTTGATTTTGGCTGTCATAAAATAAATATCTGGTTTTACAGCCCCAAAGGGCGAAGCCCTTTGTTTCTTTGATTTAATAATTTTTGCATTTATTTATTTAGTGGGCTTTGGCTTGTCTTGTTTGTGAGATTTGTGATTAGCAGACCATGGATTAGACCTTAATTACCTCCTTAATACACTCCTCTTTTGAATGCCATAATGATAATTTGTATTATCTAATAATTTGGTTAGTTTAATGCTTCACCTGGCACAAATTTGCGTCTGATCTTATTCAACTTCAGACTCATCATAATAATCATCAGCATTCTTATCGCTGGCTTTCAGCTTTGGCCTTAATAATAAAGCACATAAAATGGCATTAGAGTGACAACAAAGTCGCTATTATGAGTTCTTTTGTGGCATTTAGTGGCGTCTTTGTGCGGCGTGTCAATATTTAATGAAGCTCCGAGTCCTGGCTCATTGTACACACGGGCCCTGAGGCAAGGAGCAAGTTTTTATATACCCTGTAGCAAAGGTGTGTATATAAAAGGGTATAATAAGTTTGTGGAAATGTAAGTAAAAGTTAGGAGGAAGCAAAATACAGACGAGTTGATAAAGTCGGATCTCAGAGCTAGTAAGAGCTAAGGACCCTAAACTTGGAATGATATTTATGTTCAATGCCTCAATTATTTCTCCCACAATTTAGAGGGTATATTGTTTGAACATAAGCTTTATTGATCTACCAAGTTTGGAGACGATTAAAGGAAAAATAGTGAAGTTATAGACAAATCAAAATTCGAAGCAACAGCGCTACCTAAAACAGCGCGAGAGAGATATACACCTCGTTTATACACACAAAATGTATCATGATAAATTCCCTATATATCACTTAAATAAAAAAAATTATGACGTGGCGACCGTGCTTTTTTTTTTTTTTTTTTAGACTATTTTAACGACAATTTAATTTGATCTTAAAATGTTGCATATTAAAGGCTATGTCTATGAATAACATTTATTAGGGAACATTTTTTTTTCATTTATTTTGTCTAAAATTTATACTATAAATATATTCTCTCTGACAATATGAACAAAAGCACAGTGAAAATTTTGTATGACTCTACCATAACCGACTTGATTAAATAGATAATTATTAAAGCATACTTTGATGGGCATTTATCATTATAAATTAAGTGCGAATAAACGTTGTAAGAGAAATCGAATAATCAGAGATTGTTTCTTATTTTAGTAGGTTCATTACAGGGTATATTGCAGTCTTTACTTTACTTCTGTTTTTTTTTTTTTTATTAAATAACGTCAAGCTTTCATGTTGTACTTGCAGTTAGTGGAAAATTTCAATGCCGAAAGCCATTTCGCACGGAGGCCACCCAATTAAAGTTCAACCAAGTTCAATTGGTCGAGAAGCGTGCGTATTAGAAACACCGCCTAGCCCCCCCCTCCCTTGTCCTTTTGCAAACAATCGAAGCAATCAAGCGAAATCAGAGCCAACGGAACGCGTGCCCCGGATTTGGGGGCGCATTAAAGTCTTTTGCTAGGGCGTTGCCAGCGAAATAAAAAAAAAAATGTGAACGTTTAGTTCGGTATGCGGATATTGGAAATTTTCAGCCACAACGACTTCAAACTATTTGGGGAATATCATAATTTCAGGCAGCTGTCAACGAAAATTTGTAAAGACAAATGCTAAATCTTGTCATTTTGTGTAGTTTTAAGTGAATTACAAGCTGAAATGGCCACAACAATGCCAATAACTACATAGAATAACACAAAACAGGATGACAGGCAGCCGAAAAAAGAGGACAAAGCCAGCCAAGCGACAAAATTATGTAAAAAGTCAGAGGAGACAGAGAGGCAGGGCAACGGATGTTAGGCAAGTGGCTAAGAAATTGTCTGAAAATGGAGACAAAGTGAAAGCGAAGGCAACGGAAGGCACATGACCTCTGGAAAGGCCACCGGCAGACCACAAAACAAGCCGAAAGTCGAGAAACTGCAGAAAGTGGATACACAGTTGGGGCAAAAACCAGCAACAGCAGTTACAGTTGGAAAATCATATTTAAATAATTGAGAATGCTTGGCATCTGTGAGAAAAGCGGAAGCGGTAGGAAATTGCAATATTTAAGAACAATTATTCAATTTATGAAAATGCTAACTCAAATGTTTTGGAACGTTCGCAGAACCCGACTGTAATATACTCTGTACCTGTTTGTATATAACTAATGACTTAAAAGTGTGGGGTCACACAAACTATGCAAGTGCTGCCCATCACGATTACGGGCAGTGCTGCCCAGCGTAATTATTTGATTTGCTTATAACTCGAGTATCGTTCATCTGATCTGGAAACAGTGTTTGGTGGATCGATAAGTAATGACAATGCCTAAAAGGTTCAAACAATTTGTCTTTGAAATTGTGGAAGATATTAGATTTTTTTGTGGGGGTGGCAACTCTACCATCGTTCATCTGATCGGAAAACAATGTATGGGGGTTCGATAAGTAATGATGAGTAAATAAGTCTAAAAGGTTCGAACAACCAAATTCCAAAATTGCGGGATATTTGAGGTGTTTTTCAAATTGCGGGGGTGGCAACTCTACTTTAGTTCATCTGATCGCAAAACAATGTATGGGGGTATAGGTTGATTCAATATGTACCTTTGTCACTATTCTCAAAAAATTTGAATTTTCAAGAGTTCTCAAAAAAAGGTTCTGAAATTTTTTCCTCAAAGCCTTTTGTTCCACTTGAGTAGCAAAAAAGGTCACAGAGAGCTGCCTCCAGCTAAAAGGGCGTGTGGACCCCAGTCAGGAAGGGAAAGGTTGGCAATTATCTAATTAATGAACAAACTGGTTGACTTCTTCTTAAACCTCAGTTAAAACCTTCTCATCAACTCTCAAAATCAAACCCCAATTCATTATACAACCATTTATTAAAGTGTTCTTTATCCTTACTTTGGCAAAATTGAAGTAAATTATGTGCAATGAGGCCAAGTGTCGCATCACAAGTAAGTTGGCATTAAATTATGAATACATTAAGCCACCAAAATGCCAAACATCTGCGATAACAAGGTGAGGCAGTGGGACGGGGTGTGGTGGGGGGTGGAAGCGAAATCTGCCAGTCATCTGCAAAGACTCCCGACACAGAGGTGTAAAGCAAGAGAGTGAAATGTGTGGCAGCCGGCTGTCTCCTGTCTAGATCCCCGAAATTGTTAACAAGCAAAACGAATGACTAAACAGGAGCAGGCAGCATAACCCCCAAATGTAGGCAACAAAAGCTTACTGGGTTAAAGGCGCAGAATCTATGAGTCCCCAGTGGTTGGTTGAATGTGTGTGTGTGTGTGGGGCGGAGAAAAACTTAAATTTTTCCGAGCTTTAATTCATTATGTATGCTTAATGTTAACAATTTAGCAGCTATTGGGTTTATCTTAATGAAGCTGTCTGCCCCCCAGCCTTGTCTTTAACTTTTATTACGCCTTGCCTCTAATCCGCTTGGCTTCTGTGCTTTAACCGCTTGGCGGCCCTTTTTTTTGTCTTAAATATTAAAGTGCTCTCAACCTCCCCCAACTCACTGTGGTTATACCCCATTGTCATTTCCCATTTCCCGGGCGGCTCAGCTGGCGACCGCCAAAAGTGTTGACACTCGTGGGAAAATGTTTTAATAATTTGTGTAAAGAGTTGACAGCCTCTCTCTGAAGAACAAAAAAAAAAATGCCCCACGTGTGAAAAGCTAAAAGTTTTATTTTCTAAGTGCGGTTGGGATACTTGACAAGGGCAACGGGAGTGGCTCATAAAATATTCAAAAATGTACACACCAAAACCCAAAAGAGATAACCTTTCATCTGCATATATATACATACGCTTTTACTTACACACACACAAATCGAAATTGACAACAATGTCATAAGGGATTTGGTTGTGGCCTCGTTGGTCAATTGATTTGTCTTTCTGTTCACGCACAAAATAGAGCCATGTGTAGGTCAAAAATATTTCATAAATATTTCCAATTTTTTCCCATACACATATTAAAAGTGCCACAAATTTGGCACGTTACACAGTTAATGGGGGGCTGCTTAGTAGGTAACACGTGTCGCCAGCAAGTGGTCAAGGACATGCAACCTGACGTCGTACACAACCCCCCAAAACAAATCTCGGCCAATTGACTTGACCTGGCACAGCAGCAGCACACAGCTATTCCTGCTGCCCTCCTCTGGTAACTCTTTCGTGTGATTCCATTTCGTCACTCATTTTCCCTCTCTCCCTCTCTCTGTGTCGCTTTACCCCCCTACCATGCTTGTGGCTTTTAAACATGGATATGGTTAAGTATGGGGCAGGTAACTACCATTGACATAATTGAACTTTTGGCTGTGGTATGTGCTTGTAAATAGGTATAAAGGCCTTTAAAGGCATTTGTGGACTTGTGGTAAGCAATTACACACATATTCCGGCATTCGTCACAACACGAAACTTGTTTAATGTGGTTATGCCTTTTAAGTATTTAAGCCAATATAAATTTACATTTATATTTTTAAAGAAAGTCACCTTTTTTGTGCTACATAAGCTCAAAATTATATGAAAAGAGTTCAACTTGACTAATTAACTGTCAGACTGACGGGTAAAGACCGCAAATATCATAAGAGATATGAAGCTGAATTTGTCCCAGTAGTTTATCTTATGCTTAAAGTGAGTACTAAGTTCAGATGATAGAAAATGCTGATGGAAAAGCACTGTTATATGAAATATTTTGGTTTATCATCCAATCAAGATAAAAGTTATTTTCAAAGATCTACAGGGTTGCCCATATTCGACGGACCCATGTTTTTTTTTAAAAAATCAAAGAAAAAAATAAAAATTTGGCGGTTGGCAATCTTAATCATTTAATTTGTTCCAAGTAGATTTGTTTACATCAATTTTTGAATATGATATCTCTCAAATGGCCGCCTCTGGCGTTGATGGCGTATTGTGCCCTTTTTGCAGCATTTTCCATCGTTTTCGCCAACATTTCGGCCGGAATAGCGGCTATTTCTTCACGAATGTTGTCCTTGAGCTCTTCTACGGTCCTTGGCTTGTTAACGTAAACCTTTGACTTCAAATATCCCCACAAGAAGAAGTCAGGCGGCGTCAAATCGGGCGAACCATCAAAATCACCACTTTTCGACATCAAACGGCCCGGAAACAATTTGTTCAGAAAATCGATTGTTATGCGACTTGTGTGCGGTGGAGCGCCGTCTTGTTGAAACCAGAACTGCCTCATACGCTTTCGACGAATAATTGGCATCACAAAATTGGTCATCATGTCGCGATAACGCTCCTGGTTGATGGTAACAGCATGGCCATTTTCATTTTGGAAGAAAAACGGCCCAATGACCGTTTTCGCACTAACGCCGCACCAAACTGTGACTTTTTCGTCATGAAGAGGCACTTCTTGAATCTCCTGAGGATTTTCAGTGGCGTAAATACGGCAATTTTGCTTATTTACGGTCCCATTCAATGTGAAATGGGCTTCATCGGACATGATAATTTTGTTCCAAAATTGCTCGTCATCTTCGGCCATTTCGATGACTCTTTGGGCCCATTCCAATCGACGAGGCTTGTCCGCAGGCAACAATCTTTGCGTCAATTGAATTTTGTACGGGAACAAATGCAAATCAACGCGAATAATCCGTTGTAAAGTGGACCGAGCCATGCCCAACTGCTGAGAACGGCGTTTTTGGGATGTTCTTGGGGACCTCTCAACACTGGCTCGTACGGCAGCGATATTCTCGGCCGATCGCCTTGGTCGACTTTTTATTTGGCCTCTTCGGATTAGAAAGAGCCTCACCAGTCGAAAATTTTTTCGTATAAACGCTTAATGGTGTTCTTAGAAGGCGCACTTTTCACATTTTTTAATTTTTTAAAAGCACGTTGAGTTTTCACAATTGACTTGTTCTGTTGAATGTAAATTTCAACTATTTCAGAGCGCTCGCGTGGCGTGTATTGTTCCATGGTAAAAATCTGCTTGGACTGACGCTTCAAACGCGGTATGTCATTAAGCGATCTGACATCTCTGTCAAAAGTTATGGCGTTGCCAGATGGGTCCGTCGAATATGGGCAACCCTGTACTATGAAAATTCAAACATAACAACGAAAAATGTTGGTAGAAAATGGTTGTCAAGTTGAATACAGTATGTTCGTGAAAAAAAATTTGATTCGATCTCGGAGAAACAGTAAAGATAACAAACAGATACTGTGTCGAAAAGAAAAAATTAAAAACTGAAATACTGGATGAAATAACGGATTAACTCTTCTACCTTTAAATTTTCTTTTTTTTTTTATTTTTCTTTTTTATATTATTATATTTAGCTTTCATCCCCTTCAAACCATTTTAAAAAATTGGAAATTGTATGGAATACAACTTTTTGAACCGCCCTCGAATTCCATAATTTTTAAAAAATATTTTTTAAAAAGTACGCATAAAAACCCGTGCGAAGTTAAACGACCCCTCTAGTTTCTTCGTCTTTTTAAGGTTCTTGAGAACTGGAAACGTTTCCGAAGTTTATCTAAGGCTTAGATTCTTAGTCAATTTTAAGACGCTCTTTTTAAAACAGCATTGAAATTTTCAGAGAGGGTACAAGAATTATGAAACTTACTTCAAAAGAGAATTGAGCACACAATTTAAAAATTAATTGAAAAAAATAACCCCAAAAACCAAACAAAACAAAAGTCGAGTTGATCAAAGCGTTCAAGTCGCAAACCTTTTTATTTAATTTGACCAACAAAAAGCAATTCGATGCAAGTTGTAATCAAATTGATTGGCATTCCAATGCTATCCAACTAGCCAGTAATGGCAGTTGATTCAAACGTCAATTAATAAGAAGAAGAATTAGACGCTACAAATATAAATGTAAGAAACTTTCCAAAAGTGAATGTGATGATGGGGTTGTGTTGCAGCAGTCACAAATAAAAGACTCTGCTGTGTGCTTCTCCAGAGCTCCCATGAAAAAAAACATGACATTGCTCATAACCTACGCATTTCAAATGCGGTCCCTTCAATTATTATAAAGGAGAACATATTAAAAACAAAATTGGTTTTCTAAAATAAAAAGTTGTGTGTCTGTTTTTGACACTTATAAACAACAAAAATGTTGGTTTTCTTGACAAGTTCTTAAGTTTCTTAACCACAGTGCAGACTCTGACTTTTAGTTTTTTAGATGAAGCGTCATAAATCACAGCACACACGCAAACACACACACACACACCAGAGAGACGCACACACCTGCCATAAACTTTGATCTGCTAATAAATTGCATGCACTTAATCATTTGAGATTGGGTAAAAAAGTTTGCTCAGCCAATATATTAAGCCATAAACTCGTATATGTGATACACACATATTGTATGTATATACCCAACTTATACTTAAGCAAGAGAAAGAAAAGAAATATTAGATATAACTGGGTAAAAATTGAATTAATGGCTAAGCCTACAAAATAAGAAGGGGACAAATTTCCTACTGCGAAATGATATCAAATTTTGTGTTTAGCCTTTTCCCAACCATTTTTAAAGGCAGAGCACCAAAAGCCCCAATGCAATTAACACATACAAGCCACTTTATGTGTGTGTGTGTGTGATCGCATAGGCGGCAGTGGAATTTCGGACCTCTAATTAACAGTACAGGCCTTTGCCTATGGGGAGTAGCAGCAGAATATCGGTAGTAAGTGACCCCCCCCCACCCCCCGTTTAACTGCATCCTAATTATGTGGCCATAAAGTAAACTAATCAGTGCAAAGTGCATTTATTCTGGCAACATTTTTGGGTTAACATTTTTGCTCATTTGTGGGTGTGTATATGTGGATTTGCACAGATGCAACTTAAGCTTTATTTGTCTACAAATACCAAACAGGACATTGTGTGTGCTGATGCTGCAAATTTTCGCATTAATAAATCTTTTGTTTGCAAATAAATTTCTCTCTGTGTGTTGTCTGTGTATTTATGTCCCAATCTCTAAACCAACAAAAGCTCATAGTTCATTTCTGGCTTAATCCTGTTTCCTTTCCTTTTGGGGTTATAAATAATTGGCTAATTTAGGTTCAGTTTTTGAAATTAAGAAGTTTCCAACAAATTTTTAGTGAACATATTTCTCCCCTCAAAAAGTAATCTGTGCTTTAAAAAAAATATGTCTGAAGGGTCACTTGCTCAACAACAACAGGAGGCAGAACGAAACGGAAAGTCTATAAAACCAAATGTGGCTCGAGCAAGTGCAGAGGCAGCCAAACCAACAACAAATAACGAAAAATAAAGTCAACTATAAAAATCTTTGGTTTATATTTCCTCTCCTTTTTTCGGACCTTTGTTTGTGGCTGTGTGCTGTGTTTGTTCTTCATCAGTGCTCAAAGTCGCACAGGCGGCAGCGCACAGGCCTCAAAGAGTAATTGACTGACCATAGACTGGACTGAACCAGAACAGAAGGCAAGAAAACTTACCAAAAATTTCGCCTGTCCAATGTAAGTCGGAACTTCCGATTAAGTCAGAGTTTGGCATGTTGTGTCTGTTCCTGGCATAATGGAAAGATAACGGCAAAATGAGCTTCTGTAAAAGTTTTGAAGTGGACTCGTTTGCTGGTTTTTTTTTTTGATGTTTTGACCACAAAAGGAAACCAAAGTTAGTGCATGGATAACAATCTGCAAACAGAAAAAAAAAGAAAAAGATTATTTGAAAATGTTGATGGAATAAATTTAAAATAAAACTATAAATTGGGAATGCTATTAGGAAAGTTCCATCCTAAAAGTTTGGAAAAAATTATAGTGAGCGTGCTTAACCCTATGATGTCAAAGATTTTAAAGTGAGGATTAAAAATGTGGAATGCTAACTGGTTCTTAACCGAACCGAATCTGAAAAGCTGTACCAAAAACCACAAAAAAATATCAATGGATGGTTAAGGTAAGAATAAGAAATTTGGGATATACAAGATTTATAATAATTAAGAAATGCCCCTAAAACATTACTATACAATTTTTCATATTAAGTGAAAAGGTGCCGCAGGCAAACAAAATTATAAAAAATCGCAGCTATTAAAAAATATTAATTTTCGACAATTTAGACTATCCCAAGTCCATCCGACCCAAAAACGAACCAATTTTCATACGATTTGGGTCGTTTTTGGGTCGAAAGCGATTTGTAGAACACCTACGCCTTTTTTTTTCGGCAGCTCAAAATACATTTATACTGAAAGTTTAAGAAATATTTAAGCTGTAAGCGTTGTTTAAATTCGGATGAATTTTATCCGAATATTTTCATTTCGGGCGTAAAGAACTTCTCCTACTGTTATAAAGCCCACAAAAAGTCCCCCGAAATATCACATGCTACTTACAATTGATTTGAAAATTGAATTTCGAAACTCGACCAGCAAAAAGGGAAGCACTAAGCGCGTGTGCGATGGTGCACTGCGTGTGTGTCAAATTGGCATAATTTTATATGAAAAAATATAATAATAATAATAATAAGTACTTTATTAAAAATCAAATAACAAATTAGAATTAACAATACATACTAGATTTCACAGAATTTTTGATTTTTAAATAAGTAATTCGGCTATGACTATCAAGTCGTAAAGAGGGTTTGAGGTTGACGGAGATTTTGAGAGGGTTGGGGGGCGGGGAGGGTTAAATTATTATTCATGGTAAATTATTCAAATATATGGAAAAACATGTTCGCCACTCCCAACCTTAATACAAACTGCTTCCCCGCTCGTCGCGAGATACAGAATCGTTGGGGTATGGAAGCAACTGCCAAGTTTCTCCAATATAATGTATTTTCCCTAAAAATGTTCCATTAAAATTTGTTTTCTATTCTTATATCTTTATAGTCTATGCTGCAGAAATAGTGTTATATTTTTCCAATTATTTTCAAGCGCATCATTTAGCAGATCTAAAAATTTCTCTTTCTAATAAAATGGTATTTCCCAGAAAAAGCAATCTATATTCTGATAAAATGGGGCATCTTCCAATAAAGTGACGGATGTCCTCAATTTCGTTGGTGTTGCAAAGCTCACAAATTCTCGTTCCATCTTGCTGACACGTGTATTTGTTTCCGTTGAGCCATATCATGTCGCATCTTGCCTTCATCACCCATGATAACGTTCTGCTATCTAATTGAACCAGTTTTCTCCCTGCTGTATGGTCGAGGTCCTTATAGATTCGGGTCAAACTATTCATTTTCCTTTCAAAGAGTCGTTCATTTCGTTCCTCAACATTAGTTGGTTTTGTGTACAAATGATCGGCCGATCAGATTTTCATCCCTCCAAACAATATTAAAAGGCGCACTGATCAAATTTGGTTCTCTGGCCCAAAAAATATTCTTTGCTAATATAGCTTTACACATAATATGCGGGAGGCGTTGACTGCTGTAAGTAAATAGTGTTTTTCGAATGTACTTTATGTGCAAATCCAACATATACAGGCGGGTGCTTTCCATATTTGTCTCAAGCTCTATTGCATAGCTTGGTGACGTTTTAGGTGGGCAAAAAATACGTTTAATAAAAAACATATATAAATTATCTGCTTCTTCTGGAAGGGTGTAGCCCCAGATTTGAGCTCCATAAGCCTGAATAGACCTGCAAACTGCCCCAAAAATCTTGAGCTTCATATCGAATGAGATATTGTTTTTTGACAGCATCTTCTTCCAGGTGCAGTTTATATCGGTTCGCCATTATACATCCATTTTTCAGTCGCTGTCAATCTCCCACCTTTTCTGAAAACCATTATTTCTGACTTTGAGGTGTTTACTTCCACGTTCCAGGTCGCATAGTATTGCTCCAATCTGTGTATCATTTGTTGCAGTACCGTAACTTCATCGGCCATCATCACTATATCGTCTGCATATAGCAGAAGTCTTATGTTTGTATTGCAGACACTAAGACCGCCACCAAGGAAATCATGAAGGTCATCCAAATACAGCGCGAATAAAAGAGGGGATAGCAAGCATCCTTGGCGTACCCCAATATTGGTTTCAAAATATTCTGACAATTCATCTCCAGTCCAGACTGTTACTTGGGTATCAGCGTAAATGTTTTCCAATATATTAAGAAACTTTGTTGACACACCTAGCGTATAGAGCTTGTAAATAAGTAACCTTCTGGGGATTTTGTCATGATAAAATATAATATTGAGCGCTAGATGATATAAATAACCTGAATTTTTTCTGATTTAAAACAGACAATAAAAATCTGGTTATTTTTCCCATTTAACAAATTGTATCCAATCACACAGCGAACAATATTCCAAGTTGTTTACACAATATCCCCAAACTAACTGCGAAATTTGCGACTGCAATTGGCCATGATGTTGTTTATAACAAAACTACATCATGCTTAACGCTCCAACGTTTCTCTCACCCTTCAGCCCAACTCTCTGGGGAAATTTATCTAAATGTTGTTTCAAAACTTTAACTTGTGTGTGGCTCAGGGCAGAAAGTTGAGTTCAGTTGTTCACAATTTTCTTCTTTTTTTTTTCGCACTCTCTCCGAATCAGTAACATTGGCTGGCTCTCGACACGCAACCGAGTTGACACAACTAAAGACATTACACAACAGATTATGTAGTGGAAGTGGAGGGAGGATGGTGGGTGTTTGCTATTAAAGTGTGCCGCCACCCTCTAAGCAGATTTACAACAACAAATTTTTATGAGGGAGCACAGCCTCCACTCCATTTGCTTTCATAATATGCTCGGGTGGTGGTGAATTAATGCTTTGTGGGCCCGGAAATTCCACAACCCCCTACTCGGTGGCCTGAGATGTTTATCTTTACATCTATAAAAACATACATGGAATGCCATGTATTCCATGCTCCTACCACGTGCCGTTCTGTTGTTGATGTACAGAAAGTAGTCGTCTAGTCAAAAATAGTTTTCTCCGCACTTTGTCTGTCGCCTGGTTGAGTAGTTTTACAGTTGCTAAAAGCTTTAGCAAACATTTTTCACTTTCACTTGAAAACATGCAGGAAAAGTGTAGGTTTGTTACACTAGTTTGGGCACAAAGCAGGACCACTTCCTGTGGTTGTAACCTTTTCGAGCAAAGTCTGATTAAATTTCACATTTGCTTGGGAGGAGCAATATATATTAAAATATCATATTTGACATTTTATTGGAAGGGTTAAATAATTGGTTTAAAACAATAAAGTACATAATAAACAACAAAAAAATCTAAAATACCAAATAAAAACTAATAACAAAAAAAATTTTAAAAATAAAAAAATAAAAAAATAAACATAAAAAAAAAATTAACAAAACATCTTAAAAAACAATTTTTACTTCAACAACAATTTTTATAAATTTTAAAATTTTTTATAATAAAAATTATAAAAAAAAAAAAGAAAAAAAAAAATCATTGTTTTTTTACCCTTTTTAACAATTTTAAAAAATTTTATAAAAAAAATAGAAAAAAAAAAAAAAAAAAAATAACAAATAAACAAATAAAATATAAAAAAAAAAAAAAAAAAAAAAAAAAAAATAAAAACATATATTTATATTAAAAATAAAATTTAAAAAAAATTTAATTTTTTTTTGGATTTTATTATTTATAAAGCATGGGCCAAATGCAATAAACTCGATTCTAGTAAGTCCTGAAACCGTTTAAGAGGAATATTGTTTCAGGACTCTTGAAAGTCTTCCCATACTGATCCGATGATGGTTGGCTTAACTGTAGTAACTGCCTTTTTGATATTAGACCACCGATTTTCAATGGGATTAAGGTCTGATGACTGCGCAGGCCACTCAAAAACTTTCACAAAATGTTTTCTTTAACCATTCCTTTGGTTTTCCTGGGGTCATTGTCTTGTTGGAAGACGCAAACTAGCGCCCATCTCATATTCTGTGTTAGGAAGCATCAAAATATCAAAAATATAACCGTATACATGCTGATCCATTAAGTTTTTCATACAATATAGTCGACCTACTCCATAGTAAGAAAAAGATCCAAATACCATTACACTTGAGCCTTCATGTTTAATGATTTTCCAGTGTATTTTGGATTGTTTTCTGAGTTAAGAGGACTCCTGGCGTATAAACGAGAACCTTTTCCACGAAACATAACAACTTAACTGTAATATTTCTATAAAATATTCCCACATTTTGGGGATGTCCAATTAAGATGTTCCTTTGCGAATTCCATGCGGCTTACTAATATGTGGCTTTTGCAAGAGAGGGACTGTTCCTGGGCCTCCGGGCTTTTGAGTTTTGTTCTCTGGGTCATGTGTGAACGTTTTGCACTGACGCAGTTATATTGAGGTCCTTTTGAGCTCAGTTGCAGCCCTAAAATGATCCCTCTTGTCCTCGCGGATCCATCTTTGACGTGAAACTGGGCCAGGAATCGATTTTGTGCAATTGTTTCAGTTTTGTCTTTGTAGTTTCTTGCGTTCCGTATTATTTTATTTGAATACCCAACCAATCGAACAACTTCTAGAAAATGATTTTCCAATCAAAATCGATTTTTTGATGATATCACTATTTTCCGAACTCCAGTGTTTTCCACGAGCCTTGGTTTGATTTAGCTTACTCTTGATGATCAAAATAATAAAATCAAAGTCAAATCCCTTAACCACATGCTTTTCGTCAAAGTAATTCTGCAAGTATAGCGGTTTCTATGAAGAATGCAAAAGTGGTCCTATTATTTTTTTTTTCGCATTTTTTAAGCTCTTTATCCATAAAAAATAATAAAAAAAAATATTGAGAACCATTTCAAGGGCAGTTCTACTTTTTTCTTATTAGGGGATACTAAGCAATATTAAAAAAACAAGACTTGAAAAAATCGCAACACTAATTGTTTGTTTTTTGATCAATTAGACAAAGGTGTCATAGTGGTCCTATTATATTTTTCATGTAAATGAAACTGCCATTTTAGTGCCTTAAGAAAGTTTGCCCATAAATGTATGCTATAGAAATTATAGTTCCCAATTCCTTATAGCCCCAAAAAGTAGGCAATGCATATTTAAGTTTTATAAAAATATATAGGATTATCTTTCACATAAACTAACAAATAACAAATTAAAATGTAAGTTTATCTGATACACAGCAGCTATTCAGAGCTACCTGAGAAATCGGCCCTAACAGTGGTTCGGTTTAACATAACACACATTTATAAATATTCTCTAAAAAAATAAGATCTAGATCCAAAAAACTTTAGCACAGACGAAATTAGCGTGGCCTACTTGTTTTTAAATATGTATAGCCTACTATTTGGGGCATTTTTTTACACACCATAAAAACTAAAGCGAAACTTACTTTCCACATACTTCCTCCCACAGGCGCTCTTCACCCAAAAACTATCGCCCACATTTTAGTTAGATTTACAGGGTAATTTTTCATGGAACTTTTTGGTTCGTTTTATGTGTGTGTGTGTGTGTGTGTGTGTCGGTAGCAGCTGGTGGCGCCAAGTGGCACACGACTGACGCTCTTTGAGCTTCTCACGATGCAAAAAAAAAAAAAGACAAACAGAATTTATCTTCATAATTTTCCACACGTTACTGGCAACTCATCTGCATAAACGCACACACACACACATAAACACGTGCAACGCTGCAAAATGTCAACGAAAGTGAAAAGCGGAGGCAGTAATGCTGAAAGCGCACTACCCCGCTCACCCATCTCGCACCGCTGCTGCTGCTGCTGCAGCTTCAAATGTAGGCCACTGGCAGAATGTTGACTTTAATGTTGCCTGTCGCTTAAAATTTATGCAGCTGACGGGCCACTCGCAGGACTCATTCTTTACGTTCATTTTCTGACATATGTTTACTAAGCCCCTCCCTCATTTTGGAGACAATTTATGCGGGTGGCCTCTTTAAAAACTCTGACAAAAAGTTTGTCCAAACAACTCTCTAATTAAATGTCATAACATTCAATTGTTTTCGAGTGAAAACTGTGACTTGACATTTGGGTTAAACTTTTGCCACAAATGTTACTCAATTCGGTTCCGAGTTGTTGCCCTTTCATGCGCACATGCTTGGTTTTTGGGTTGAATGAAAAACGAAACGCCATTAAAACAAGCACCCAACTACATACACCTACACGTACCCACTTCAAACCATACTTAATGGCTTAATGACGAAACCACGAAGCACATAGTTGAACGACCAAATTGAGCAGCACTTACTTATTCCAAATGAATGAAGTCAAAACACATTTCACATTTGCTCCCGAGAAGTTTTAAGTAGCAAAACAGTTGAGAGGGGAGAATGGAAAATAATAAATGAAAAACTTGATTGAAGGAAAATTAAGTTTAGATTTGCTAAATTTATAGTGCGGATTGCTAATTAATTAATTACATTCTCTGCTATGATTAGTTTTGCCATATTGAATACAAATTGCATTGCTCAATTGTTGGCCTAAGGGCCAATTCCTGGACTCTCGGCCACTAAGCCCGCAAATGGCGTAACTTGAGATAATTAATTGAGCGCAAAACGCTAAACACAAAATTGTTGCGGCCAAAGCAGAGCCAAAAGCAATTATCGACAATAACATACACAGCTACATACATATGTGTGAATGCTGGCACATCTCCACACGAACCCATAGTAAATCACTTGGCATTTAGCAGTCGAAAATAAATCGATTCTCTATTAACAGCAAACATTAAAAATCCTGATTGCCTTTTTGTTTCATTTCAGATAAATGCGCTTAGCAAAGACAAACGTTATTTCACCCAACTCAGTGGCAAATGGCCAATTGAGGAATGTTATAAATAACCACTCGAACAGTAGAAAAAAAATATATGCAAACATAGCAAGCAAAATATGAAACATTTGTGCAATAAAATTGGCCATAAAAACCAACTTTCATATATTGATAAACTGTCAGCGAGTGAGAGTGAGTGAAAATTGCCAACTCAACATAAACAACAACTCGCACAGAAAACTTTGTTTCGACGCGTTAAATGCCTTTGCATATCTTTGCTGGCGGATTGCACCCGCATATCCAGCATTTCAGTGAAAGTGCCGACTTGCACATTATTTCTGCGTAAGTGAACAAATTTGCCTGCGTGCTTCGTGGGAGGCAATGCGCTTGTGGAAGAATCGTACCAAAATGCGAGCACACGAAATGGGCAACGGGCCCACCGCCACACATTGTCACACCCAACTGACACAGTTACTTATTGGAGGCATTCTCTATATGACAATTGGTAAGTGGAAATCACACCTTTTCCCCAAAGGGAGGGGGATAGTAAAAATGAGTCAAAGCATTACACAGGGCAACAAAATGACCACTTTTGTGAGGTCTGGCCTTCTCGATGCAAAATTCTGTTCCTGTTCTGCGCCCTGATTTCAAAAGTGGTCTCGGTTTTTTTCCATCAGCTCTTGTTTGCGAGAAATCGCGGAAAAACCATTTTGCTGTTTTTTTTTTATAAGTTTTATGCGGTACTACATACATCAATGCAGCCATAAAAAATCAAGCGAGCCGAATCAACAAACCCGAATGTGACTAAAATGGACCTTGAAGATAATTTTTTCTCAATTTATAGCAAATTTTTCCAAATAAACCGTCATCTACAACCTAGTGCTTAAATCGTAAAATTAAAACAACTATTTTAGCATATAGCCTAACATATCCGCTATTTTTACGAATTTTGTTGCACTTTTATCAGCTTGTTGGACTAAGCTACAGCCGTTTTTTCATGAAAAAGTGAATAAATTTTATGGCAGGACTACTTGATTAATTCACAAAATGTGTATAGGAAATATGAAAAAGGCTACTCGATTTAGCATAGTTCTTACATTAATAGCCAAACAAATGTACAATAACATTCCGGCAGTACTGACCCCCATAATTTTCCATAAGCTAAAAAACAGCAAAATGGTTTTTCCGCGATTTCTCATAAACAAGATCTGATGGAAAAAAACCGAGACCAGTTTTGGAATCAGGGGGCACAGAACAGGATCAGAATTTTGTTCTCGAGGCCAGAACGAAATGGCTGTTGCCCTGTGTTATTGATTTATTGATTTAAGAGGGGAAAACGACATCGAAATATATAAAAACCGCAAAAGACAACAGTTTGAGCTGACTGACCCACTGATTGGTAAGCAACGCACAGCTTAAACGCTTGAACCTAAAATCCTTAAACAAAGACACATGTTTTCTTTTATGATATAGGTAAGCACTAAGGAAGGAATTTCTAAAATTCGATACACTAATGGATAGAGTGTTCGTTAAAGTTTCTATTAGAAAAACAATATATTTTTATTTTTAAGCCCTGTTCTCAGATGACATAAATTTTATTTTCGACACCATTCTTCATATTAAAAAGACAGCTGCTCAAAAGCATTCTGGTTTCAATGATCTACGCTAGTGTAAGCAAAGCAATGTCACAATGTTTATATGAACCAGATATTTTTAATGAACCATAAGTGAGCTTCTTAGGCCTGTGTAAAAGCTAATTTGAGTTGCTCAGTTGAGTTTTTTGAAACTTAGTTCTTACAGCCTAATTAGAATTGATTGAAAGTTGAAAATGAATAGTTGATCAACTTAACTTTTTAGAATGATTTGAAGTTTAAAAATTTAACTATTTAGTTATTCGATATAGTTGAATTTTACTCATGACTAAAAATCAACTTGATTGAATTCAACTTGATTAAATTTTACTTGATTAAAATCAACTTGATTAAATTTCAACTTGATTAAAATTTACTATTGCTAATTTAATAATATATAAATAAAAGATTTTGATAAAGCAATTTATGGTTTATTCTTTATTTAATAGTGTCATATTAGCCTTCATCACAACGCGGCTTTCAAACAAATCGTCGGAAGTCCTGTTTGATCTGGGTGTGTTGGCCAATGTAGCCAAAGAAAACATTCTTTCCACAGGTCCAGACGACGGCATGGGAGTATTATATTTTTGAAAAACCTTCTTAATGACGGGATATTTATTAAGCTGATATCCTTATCTCTTTCGGATAAAAATGTATCCATTAAAGAAGTAGACAAGCTCCTTTGGGAATTTAAGCAGCTTATATCTTCTGAATCTGATCCAAAGTCAAAAAAGCCGTCACTTTTTAAGTTTTCATCAGCTTCGAAATTTATTTCGTCAGTCTCAAGGTTTTGAATTATAGCCTTTTTGAATAATCCCAAGCAATGTTGTTGTTTTTCAGAATCAATGCATCCTAACCATGATTTTTTTAAAGCGCGGATGAGACAATGCTGCCACAACACTAATTTCTGCCTGAACATTGGTAACTTTAAAAAAAGGTTCAAAGCGAGTTTGTAGACTTGTCATAAATTGCGTAACTAGGGGCTTGCAATATTTTAACTGCATGTTGGAAAATTTAACCAACTTTTTTCGTAAGGCTAACAAACACGGTAGAGTTATGCCATAAAATGTATCGTCCCCCCCGCAAAATATCCAGAGCGTTTGCCAATGGACCAGCACACATTAAATATTCCTCAATATATTCGAAGTCCGTATTATTTAATTGCTCTTTCAGCAGAAGGGCCTGACTTACTTCTGAACACTTTGTCCGGATTTTTTAAATTTGTTGGAGCGCGTCATACAAGCTGTTCCACCGAGTGCATCCGGGACGGGAAAGAGTGTGACCCAAAACATTTCTTATAATTTCTTCTGATTTCGGACGTCCAGCAGCATTCCACAGCAAATTGCATTTGTTCATCACATTTTGATGCATCTTTCCAAAAGAAGTTTTTCGGTCTGCAACTATGCGCTGAATATCATCTTTAGCGCACAAATTTAAAGTGTGTGCGCAACATCGTATGTGATCAGGAAGTTGTTCTGGCATTGCCGAAGACTCCTCCTCTTCAGAGGAACTTAAATTTCCATCATCATCGGAATCATCTGAAAAAATTTTTTCCGATTCCAAATCAAAATGCTACAAAGATGCTGCATTTCTTTGGATATTAGAAGAAGATGAAAGGTGATTTCCTTTTTAAGTTAAGGTCTATCCAGTGAACTGTTACTCCCATGAAACTTTTATGTTTTGATGACCATATATCTGCTGTAGTGCATATGTAATCTACATCTTCTAACATTTTTCCAATATTCTGCTTCTCAGTTTCATATTTCGCTAGAAGAAATGATTTCATAAATTTTCTGCCTGGAATTTTAATACCTTGCTTTTTTATATTGAGGTTTTCCAACATTTTGCAGAAATATTGGTCTTCAATAGCGCGAAGGGGAATCATTGTGTTTATCACAATGCAAAATCATTATTAAAGGTGTCCTGTGTCGATATTCCGTTATCTTTGTGTCCTTCTCTATTAGTGTCTTCACCATCGCAATGTAAACGACGACGTCTGTTTATTTGCATGTGTTCCTTGTATTCCGAGTATACATTATCGCCATGTTTTCTTTTAAATGGCTTATAAAATTCGAAGAACTCGAATAATGACCTCTTATACGCATTTGGCATCGTGTACAGGGCCACCGATACTGCGTCCGTTGATAAAGAGGCATCTATTTGGAAAAATTTTCCATCAAATAATGCACTTTTTTTTCCATTACTTTAGTTGGAATCAAAAATTATTTTTATTCAAATCTATAACAATAGTTGATACTGTAACTATGATTGAAAATTTCAACTTAGTTGAATTTAGTCAACAAAAATTAACTATAGTTAAAATTATTCAAAGTTGATTTTAGTCATGTTGATTATAAGTTAAATTTAATCAAGTTGAATTTAGTCAACTAAAAATTTAGTTGACTAATCAACTAAATGAAAATTTCAATCGATTGATGCCCACTCTGCTACTTACACGGGCTGACATGAACTCTGATGAAAACTCAGTCGGTAAATCAGTTCAGCTTTAATTGGGGGATGATATAAGTAGCATATCGCATCTCCATACGCTACTCAATACTTGTCAATTTGAATACTGGTATAATAGCTACTTCTGCTTATCAAAAACAAATGTTCTCACTACAGGCGATAGCTGTTCGCATCAATTGCCATTGTTAAATGCAATTCGTGCATCATTTTGGCTCGCCTGAAGAGGGTGTTAATTTAATAAGAACGTGTTAAAAAAAATTTGCAGTACCAGCGTACTGTTTTGACATTGAGAGGCGAGTTGAATACACAATTGAAACAAATTGGTGGCTGATGGAATCTGGGCCGGATGGGTGAACAAGCAGAATGTGTATGTAAACAAAACCACTTCAGGGGACATGTATTTTTTATTTTTTTTTTTTCTCTGTTGTTTCAACCAGAGCAATTAACTTATAATTGTTGTTGAAGAGACAAGGCTAACAAACGTAAATTTTGCAAAATTGCATCATTCAGCACACACACACGGACACAGGGTGAAAGCAGAAAATGAGTAAGAGTGGTGAGGTGGAGAGGTGGGGGGGTGGTACATCACTTTCAGCCAGGCACTCATTCATTTTTAATGCATGCCAGAGACTGCAATTGAGCCTGTGGCTGAAGTGCAAATGTCGTGCACTCTTGCCACTCTCAATGCCAGGGAAAATAGCGTTGAGCAGACGCATTGACATTTTGACACAGCCAAAATGGTATTGAATTTTAGTTTTAAGAATTTAATGCAATGATATATTTCTTGGTAAGTTATGTAACCTACTTTTCCTCTTGTGTTAAATATAAAATTTACATATAGCTTTTCCAAATGTCAACTTAACTCCTAAAAGTACTAAATAATAAGAGTTGTTTTATTAAGCTGATCAGTGATCAAGTGTCTCTGCTGAACGCGCCCATTTACTACTAGGTGAGCTGATGTGCCTTATAGTCCACTCATATTTAGACAAACATATCAAATTTCAGCGCTATCTTGCTCTTAGTTATGTTTTGACAGCTGATTGTTGTTGACGATTTTGTTAAGTATGGAAAAAATCGATTTTGAACAACAAGCAGCTGTCAAAAGGCAGTCAAGGAACTTAATTTTCACCCCACCTAGTATATTGCAGACCTTTCGGAAAATTAATTTTCGGAGGGGATCAAAAAGTGGGATAATCGCTGGAAAAAGTGTATCGACCTAAAAGGAGACTACATTGAATAAAATTTAAAAAAAATCAATTTAAAAACATTTTTTTCATTTCCAAGGAGATTACTTTTTACCCCACCTATTAGCTCCCATATAAGAATATATTTATCCGATTTAGATTCAGCTCAGGAAAATTGTGTTGAATGAAATAATATTAACTGGTGCAGTCGCGACGTTGCAGATGCAATACAGGTCCCCAGCTGCCTGAACTATGGCTATACAGCATTTTAATTCCCAATCTTCTGTGTTTTTTAACCGATCTTGTAGGTATGTGGCCTTAGTTCTTCCTTTAAAATTGTGGCTCTAACAGTTTTTTTGAAGTTTCACAAACCGCGAGTTGGGGTAGAAAATTTCCGAATCTAAAACAAACTTGTTCTACTTACATACATTCCAAAGCATGTGGCTCCATCTGTTATAGTTCCTGAGATCGACGCGTGCAGACAGACCAGATATGGGCGCAGGATGGGATTCCCAAATTTTTCCGAATTTCACAAATTACAAAACCTAAAAAGATTTTTCATGATTAATAATTTAGCTTACAACAAAAATTTTTTGTGGGACAACAACTAATTTTGGACAAACTTAAAGGAATTCGTTGATGAGAGCATAGCGAGCACGATCAGTTTTTTTTTTTGGACTAAAGGATGGTACTGAAGGATGTCTACTTAATGCACGCCGAAAATTTAGATATAAAAAAATTGCACGTTAATGTTCACGGCTAAAATCTCCGTTGTGGGTTTTGTTCTCTTAAGTTGGGTATTGAGTACTTGGTGATGCTTGCAATATTTAAAAACTCCTTTAAAAAAAATGAGAGAAGAGAGAGAGCTGTTTAAGAATAAAAAAAAATTGCACGTTAATGTTCACGGCTTAAATCTCCGTTGTGTTTTTTATCTCTTAAGTTTGGCATTGAGTAACTGGAGATACATGCAAAATCATAAACTGCATAACAATTAAAATGAGAGAAGAGAGAGCTGTTTTAGAAGTTGGTCCACATCTATCGATGTCCCTCCTGCGTTTTCACCCTATGCATACCAGGTCACGCGATAGTTTATCAATTAACCATTATTTCAATTAACCATATTTTTCACGCATTTTTCGCTCTTGCTGTCGTCCAGAGATTTTGCAAACTTTTCGCACTAAAAAAATAAAGTTTTGTACAAATTTGCATATATTTTAAGAAATATTAAAGTGTGACCTTTTTGCAAGAATAATCACATGTTGCTTATTGTCAGAGCTTAGCGGCAGTGACTGATGATCGATAGAACTTGGCTGGGTGCGTCATTGAGTAGCCAACTTTAATCTACCATTGCAAGAGCAAGCCTTTCAAAGGCCTCTCGAGTAAGCTTATTAAAAGGCAATTTGCTTTCGCCAGGAAACCCCAATTGAAAATCCACAAATACCAAAAAGGCAAACGAAAACCTGAAGGACGACAGGCAGGCAAATTGAGCAACAACTTCAAAAGCCAATTGGCAAAATCCAAAATGCATTTTATGGTCACAAAATCAATTCAATGGGTCAACAAGATGACGACTTAACAAGCCAAGCGAGAGAGAGAGAGAGAGAGAGAGGGAGGGGAATGGAGATTGCATTTTATGTATAATTTATTGATACACTTTGCTTTGCCATAAAAATTGATGGCAAAAACACATTTACACAGCACAAAACAGGAACGACTTCAGGATGGAAGGCGGCAGCCATAATTTTTCATTTCATTGTTTTTTTTTTCCGCGGCACACAGAAAATGTGAACCGAAAACAATTTCTGCTCTTTTCTAGAGAAATTTCATGAAAATGGCTGACGGAAAGGGAAGCTGGAAATTTTTCAGTGTGTTTCACTAGCCAAACGCGAACTGCAATAAACCCAAACAGACGGAAATGAAAGCAGAAAAATAATGTCCCCAGCCAACCAACAACCTCCCCCAAAAATAAAAGGAAAGTGAAAAGTTTTCCAAAAAAAAAAAAGAAGGAAATTCGTAAGGCGAAAGCAAAAGAAAACTAAAACCAAAGCCTCAGCTTTGTTGATTTTATTTTTATTGCCATAATTTATATGCAGAGGAGAGTATCCTGTGTAGGGAAAATAAAAAATAAAAAAAAAACTGCTATAATGTACGCTTTATAGTACTTAAGTGTCGGCGTCTCTAGCTTCAATAATTTCATCCCAGGATTTATTTCATTCTGAGGCAAATCAAAAGAGCAAACAAACTTTTCCTACGGCTGCAAATCATTTTTAAATGCTTACAAATTTCAGGCAATTTATTTTACTGAAAAGAAAATCAATAAAGTTGAAGAACTGCAAGAAAATATTATGTTCAGGCCGGGCCACCTGCATACACAAGTGTGGCGGCAGGGCAAAGTTTTGCTTTGCACATGGAAATTCCACAGAATTCTTAATGCCACCTTCTGCTTCCACTCCATTTCCTACTCCTCCTCCGCTACGTCTACTAAGTAGCATCAACATAAATATTTCTTTTTCACATTTTCCTATGCTCATTTGCTGGGTCTTAACTTTTGCTCTGCCTTTACCCGATCATTTACAATTCAACATTTTGCCCAAGCTCATGAATTATGTCTTCATGTTTGGCTCTCGTTTTATTTGTTGTGTGTTTTGTGTTTTCCCACTGTCTTGTGGTAAAAATAAAAAGTGCACTAATAGCTTCTTATAACAGCAATGAGAAGAAATCAGGCCAAAATTCTATTTACAATTTTAGGGCTTACTTCTCGTTCGTTGAGTTGGAAGTTGGCAAAAGTGAGCGAGTGCGAATGCAAATGCAGTGCACAAATGGCAAGAGGAAAATTCAATTGAACAAGTCGAAAAAATGGTGCAAAAATCTAAGTTTTTGTAATGTGAATACGTGCAACTGATATTGCCTAAATGCTTTTAATAATATTTATCCATATTGGCTGCTGAGCTACCGAGCATGGTGTAATAATTTCTGATGAGGCGGCTACTTTAGCTGTCTCTGTATACCTGACATATCATCAGTGTGCAACTGACACAGACTGGGAAAGTAAGTATCCCACTGCGTACGATCGCACACTCATCAACATCACTCAAAGTTAAAAGGCATCACAAATTTGATCTGTTATATTTAGTCCTCATTATACAACTGATACATATGTGCATGCGACTCACATATACATACAACATTTGTGTGCTGACCTTTTTTCAAAAGACACTTGACACTTGTTCACCTAACACTTGATACAAAAGGTTGATCCACGCATGTTCTTTGTTTGATCATCATTGATTGGTTGGGGTTGGTTTGTTGTGCACATACATATAAAATATGTGTACCTCACTCTCGTGCTCTTAGTGTAACGTGCACAACAGTGATGCATCAGCAGTCCCTCTGTCTACTATACGGTTCCGGCCGTGCTCAGGGCAAGTGGGGTGGGTTTTTGAGGCTGCTTTAAACAAATGCGCTACATGACTAAAAATCGTAGACAGATAAGGTATATAAAAACGGAAGATAAACCAATAAATTCTAACCTTGAAATGTGTACTCTAATGATAGAAGAACTTAGATGGAGGTGTTCTTCTTTCTTTACCCTCCCTACCTGTAGAGTTGGACAAATCTGTTTGACCCTACCCTTTTCTTAACCGAGTTGTGAGATGCCTTAGGTGCCCATATCAAAAGAGGAAATTATTTCATTTTAAATTCAATATATACTTCACACATTTTGATAAACTTCAACAAACTTAAATATATTACTCATTTTTGCTTATATCTATATAGAAAATTATTAATAGATGATTATTTATGGACTTATATGAAAAGATAATTGAGAACAAAATTAATTACTAAGAAAACTTCATACCAAAACGGTTTAACTGGATATTTTATATCTTACTAATTATTAGGAATTATGAAACTGGATAATATATAGGAAACTTTAAAGGAACAACAGGTTTTGTTGAGTATTTGGACTTTAAGTAATTATTTGATTTTCATATTAACTTTTCTTTCAATTTACGATCAAATAACTGCGATCACTTTCTTGCTGCATTCAGTTACATACACAATTCGGCTGTGCCGTACTCACTACAATGTAAGGTCCATCGATGTCAGCAGGCCTGTTGACGTTGATTTGACTGTGGAGGTTTCATAGATAAAAGTTTATAGATGCAACAAAAGCGGATCGCCCGACTGAACTATAAGAAATATCAAATATTTTATAAGTATATGTCTGGAACTACACAATTAATTAAATTCCAAAACTTTATCCATTGACTCCTTCAAGAAAGGGTGCACAAGGGTTGCAATTAACAAATTAATCCAAAGCAAGACTGCAACTGAACTTGTTCTCAATCTTCTGCGCCTGCAGCACTATTCCATGTGGCTGAAGGTTATGTAACCGAACGCAAGAGGTTAGGGTCGACACCAATGGTCCATTAAAACGAGGTTATGGGCGATAATCCGAGGCCTCGATCAGGGTTACAACCTTGGATGCTCTATGCTATGCATACTCTGCGCTCGGTATGGTCGGTGTTGTGTGGGGTTGTGTTGGGTTGGGTGTGCGAGTGTTATGGCCTAATGCTGGCACATGGCCGAGCCTGGCCTAGGCTTCTATGGCTTGCCCTAGGAAATGTGTTTTCGCACCCTCTCCACCAAAAGAGATTTGGGTGGTGCCACCAGGAACACGAAGGCACCGCTGATCACAAGCACTATAACAAAATATCTCACATGATTCACTGGCATACTGCATTTTCACTGGCTTACCCTTTTGTGAGGTTTGAGAGTGCGACTCGGGTGGTCGTAAAAGACAACAACAAATGTAGATCCACTGCAAAAGTCAAGCGGCTGGCCGAAATATCAAGCCTTGGCAAGGATGCTGCTTTCTTTAATAACTTGCAGATGACTGCGAATTCAATGACTCTTGACACGTGGTTTAATATGGACTTGGCTTTCACTCAAGGTATAAATGTGTCTTTGAACGAAGCTTGCAACCAAATGAATTGCAGAACCAAAGCGGAAATTGGATTTAAGCTACAAAGTTCCTACTAGTGTGACCAAATCCGACAAAGAAAGAAAAACTGCGCCTTGAACAAATATACTAAACTGATATATTTTCAGCACTGCTTGAACAGTGGCGTCCAGAAAAGTTAGTAAAGCGCTTGTTCTTAGCAGAAAACTATAAAGGCTATAAAAATGGGTATGGTGGATAATGAACAATTTCTCACACCCTCACATTAGTAAAAGCAGCGAATGCCAATAGCTAGCGAAGGAGACGGCTGTATAAAAGCGGGTCGAAAAACCAGTTTGGCCAATCTTTATTATTTTTCAAAATCCTCTTTAAAGTGGTAACCACTAGCCACCGTTTGCCCACCTACTGATTTGACCAAGCTGATTGGCTTATTAGAAGAAAACTAATTTCACTTTTAATCTACACGGCCCCAATTCGAAATTGGGTAGCCCCAGCTTCCACCCTCACTGTAATTTTTTTTTTGGGTGTCATTTGCATTTTAAATGCAGAAGCTAAAATGCATGGAAAACGGAATTTTAGCACAATGTCCAAATGAAAATGTGTGTGTGAGGCTAAGTGCAGCCAAGTCAAAGCCAAAACTGACAGCACAATTCACCAGAGATATTTGTGGTGAAAAGTGCTGTGAGTGGAGGGAGATGGCGGGTGTAACGAGGGGTGGCCAACCGACCATCCAACCATATATGCAAATTACGCGCTGTGCTCTCTCTCTCTGTCATGAATTGTCACCCATTTTCCAACTGAGATGCTTCGACACGCGCGGGGCCCGCGTTCTGTGGTGACAGACCACAACCAACCCCACCCGCTCAGTGAACACTGGATGCAGTGCCTCTGACTTTCCGCCTGACGGCAGTCGACATGAATATATCTGCTGCTAATGTCCCACCTACTCGTCGCACTCCCCCGTACAAACCAAATGGTTTCGAATTGCTAATTTTATCAGAACGTGTACATGTGGAACAAATTTTTTTTGGCACAAATATCGTGCACGGTAGACGGAACATTTGGTTATCCAGTAGGCCATTTCAGTTGACCATAAAGATTGATAATTATGTCAGGCTAAATATTGTCAACCGTAAAAATTTATATGCATATTTTACAGAAAAGACAATAAAATGTTCATCATAATGGCCAAGTTAGCCGCAAAACCAGAAGCCCATGAATATAAACAACAACAATTGAAGTAATGGGCACAGGATGCGCTATCCTTCACTGACGATTTAATCGTCGTAATGGAAATGTCCTTTTTTTATGGGAGATTTTTATATGGAATGGGATTCCTATTTCTATTTATTGTGCAACTGTCAATGGCTCCCGGGTTGATTGCAATCGCATATACAAAAAACAAAACAAAAAAACTCACCAATTTGCATCAATCGATTGGCATCGGTCCAACCAAATCTTTTGGAACAGTATTTGTATTTGTATTTATTCATGAAAACATCCTAACGCTTCAAGTAAACTACTTATTATTAATGCGTTAGTCACAATTGGTTGTAAAAAGTTTCTATATCCATCGAACTTATGTCTAAAGGTATTAGAGCTAGTTTTAACAAATTTGTGAATACATGTATAATTTCCTTATAACTAATGACAATAGAATAATTTTTTTAGATTGTTCTATTTATTATTATTATTATGTTTTTTTTTTTTTTTTTTTATATATATGTTTATATTTAATATAAAAATTAATTTGTTTTTAGGTGTGCCTTTAGTTTTTCCTGAAATTGCGTTATGCTTTTGATAGATTTAAGACTATGTGGTAATTGGTTCCATTTTCGAACAGCATGAACATAAAATTGTTTTTCAGAGGTAGACAGCTTGGATCGAATGCAAACGATATTTTGTGTTCTTTTTGAGCTTGTAAAACTAAGTAAGTCATATAAATATGTCGGTTCTCTTGAGTTTACTATTTTGTGGAGGAGTATTAATATTCTGAAGCTAATCCAAGAATTTAAGTCTATATCAAAAATTTGTCTTGCATAATCGGTTACGTGGTCTGTTCTCCTAAGATCAAACACATATCTAGCAATGCTGTTGAATGCTACATGTAGTTTGTGCAGACTAGCTGCATCACAGTTGCCAAATGCCACGAGCATTTTTGTTTCCATTGTTAAATACGACTGTGTGATAGCTAGTTGCCGTAAAAGCCCATATGTTTTCCCTACCGATTTGTTGACATGATCTCTCCACGATAGCGTGTTGTTAAAAGTGAACCCTAAATTTTCAGCCTTGTCTACATAATCTATAACTACATTGTCTATTCTTAACTTCTCCAGAAGGTCTGTGTAAAGTACAAGGCACTTCGATTTAACAGGGTTAAGCCCTAGACCATTTTTCTTTGCCCAATCATTAACATTAAACAGGTCACGATTACAAGAATTAATACAATCACTGATTTGACTCAATGGACGACTTATATACATTTGAACATCGTCCGCGTACATATGGACTTCGCACGAAGACAACACAGTGGGAAGATCATTAACATATATGGTAAACAAAAAGTGGTCCCAAAACTGATCCTTGTGGCACACCACGCTTAACAGCCAAGAGATCAGACGCCTTTGACTGTGCCATTACAGTCTGTCTTCACCACCCAAGTAAGCTGCAACAATTTAATTGCGGTGTTTGAAAAATTATAACATTTCGACAGTTTTGTCAAAAGGATTTCGTGAGTTACTGTGTCAAATGCCTTGCTGTAGTCAAGAAGGGTCAAGAAAGTAACATAGCTATTGTCTAAGTTTTTTCGTATATCCTCAGCTATTTTGATGATTGCCGTGGTGCAACTTCTTAATTTTCTAAATCCTGATTGCTTACAATTTAAAAGTAAGTTGTTTTCCAAGAAGCTGTTTATTTGGGCAGAGACAATATGCTCAAAAGCTTTGGAGAGAAAGGACAAAATAGATATTGGACGAAAATCGGAATTAGCTTTGGGAATAGGTACGATTTTAGCATCTTTCCACATATCTGGGAAATTAGAGGTAGTTAGAATCGTATTAAAAATGTGTGTGATGTGTCCTAAAATTCTGGGTAGAAGTATTTTTAAAAATTTTGGATCTATGTTATCAAGCCCAACTGCGTTTGACTTAATTTTTAGAATTGATTCCAAAACATCACATTGACTCACACAAACAAAATCAAATACGTTTTCAAAATTATTAACAGACACAGAGCTTAGATTACGAATTACAAGTAACTTCAGGTACATTTGACAGTAAGAATTTACGGTTAAGGACATCAACATCTATTTCAGATATAAGCGTGGGCTTTGATTTGCCAATTCCCATGTTTTTTTAATCTCCTTCCATTTTTGACCCACCGATATTGCACTTTTGATTTTTTGATTATAAAATGTCCGTTTAGCCGCGTTTATTAACTTAGTCGCCAACCGTCTTTTTGATTGAAAATCTTTGTAAAAGTGGTCAATCCTATACCGTTTCCATTTATTATAAGCCTTATCACGTTTTATAATGACATCATTTATCTGGCTATTAAACCAAGGTTTTAGAGATGGTCTGATTATTTTTTCTTTAAGTGGTACAAAAGTGCTGTACAGACTGTCAATGTTCATTTGAAAGTGCCTTAATTGTAGATCTGCTGTCGGTAAAGAGTAAATTAAGTTCCAATCACATAAATCGCACTCAGTTCGAATCTCAAAAATTTGAGACATGGAAAATAGTGTCTTAGTTAGAAAATAAAACTACTTTCAGTAACAAACAATTTTACATTTTAACAGGGAAAGATAATTTTTTTAAGCAAAAACCAAGATGAGTACCGGTAGTACCGCCGAAATGCTGCGTAGCAAAAAAAGAGACCCCGAGATGGTGGCCGATATAAGATTGGCCCAACAAGGTGGGTGTTTGATTTCAACATTTCTAGATTTCACACCACATACATTCATTAGATTTCTCCTCTGTTCGCACCACACAAATCGGTTGCGTTATGGGTGTCCTAACCGAGTCCATAGAGCGCGTTAAAATCTCTTTAATTTTACCCCAACTTCTTAATAATCCCGATCATTTAATCAAAACTCTCACGGGCACTCCATACGAGGGTGCCATACCTTTGGTTGAGGATTTCATGCGACGACGCGAGTTTATTTTAAAGGAAAAGCGTCCGCCCTTAATGGATCATGGCTGCATCAAGATTATTGATTATTTCCAAGTCAATAATGAAATATACAAACTCTTTCCCCGTTACTGTAACAATATGAAACCGGATGAGAAAAAACTGCTGGCCGCCTTTGAAATGCTGTACAGTTTGGCCCAAGAGCGTTTATATCGCACTGCCAAGGATGCCATTGCGCAAGAGCGAAAGCTGCATTCCATGTATTTGGAGAATGAGGTGATCAAGGCCAACATTACCGAGCTCAAGCGTAAGATTCACTCACAAAAACTAACGCTGAAATGGAAAATGGCCGCCAAGGAGGCGTATCTGCAGCAATATGAAAATGAATTGGCCAATAAGCGGCAATTGGATAACGAGCGTATACAAAGTGAAATGTAAGTGTACTTACAGCCAGCTATCAACTTCTATGAGTTTATTTACAGTGAGAAATGCACTCGAGTTATACGTGCCAATCAAAAGACCAGCGCGGATAAGCAAAACGAACTGTTGGAAGAGCTGGAGAAAGCTCAATTTGAATTACAAAAAATGTCGAAAGAGAATCATGTCCAGGAAAAAGAAGCTCGCGATGAAAAGTGAGTTTCTTCTTTCTTCCCCTCTTTGATTAAAGTTTCTTTTTACAGAAACAAACTCTTGCTGCAACTACAGAGTCTGATCAAGAAATATGATCACAGTATGGCTGACAAAATGATTGAGAATTTGGAATTGGCCGACCAATACACCGAGGCCAAAGCGGAATTGGACAAATTTATGGTTGGCTATCGCAAGGTGGAAATTGTCTACAAAAATATTGTGATCAAACGTGAGGAGGAAGAACGTCGAGCCCATCAGAATCGTATAGTTTTGTTCACCATGAATCGAGCGGCTAGAAAAATACAAAAATATTGGAAGAAATGGCGCAAGGAGCAGCGTAAAAAGAACAAACGATTGCGAAAATTAAAACTATGAGTGTACAACGAAAAACTTCATATTAATTTTTTAAAAACGAAAATTTATTGTGTGAAGTAGGGAAAACTATGAATAAATATTTGGCAAAATAAATTGGAAGAATACAAGAAGAGTATATCGGACTGTAGGACTATTTCTACGTTGCTCATGAGAAGGCAGTTCCTGATCTGTAGTTAGTTGGGCAAAACAGTCATTCACACTCCTTTGATTTTTGTATAGACCTCAAACGGGCTGAAACCTGCTAGTTTGTAATAATAACAGTCAAAGTTAATTTTGATTCGGATTAATTTAAAACGTTTTAAAGTTGGTAATTATTTCTGCTTCCAAATTAATCACACACTGAGCGAAATTAAACTAGCCAAGCACTTTTAAATGCCAGAAAAATGCTAACAATTTTTAAGAAAAAACCCTAAGCCCAAAAACGCACTTAGCACAGCCCGATTGGATAGCTGATCACTCTCCGTTTTTTCACACTTGTTTACAAATGGAAAAAAAAAACGTAAAAAATCGTAATTTATTTTAAATTTCTGCCAATTAAATTTTGTATTTAGAGCAGCGTTTATTAAAGACTAAAATAGGAGTGTGAGAGTACAAATCAAAAGAGCGTAAGCTTAAAGCAGAATATGAAAGAACGAAGCAAATAAGGAGTAGAGTAAAAAGAGTCACATACAGCGGTGGTCATACAATTAACTTCAACATTTTTTGCTACATTAATTTTGATCTTAATTCCGTTTTCCGGTTTAACTTAAGGTTATCTAAAGTCCCGGAACCATGGCTACAACCACAAAACTTTTTTTATTAGAGCGCGAACTTTTCTAACCACCCCACAGTGGTTGCTGCCATAGGCCAAAAATAAAAAAAAATGTATTTTGAGCTATTCAAACGGAAACTGTTCTTACTATCAGCCAATTGTCCAAACTTTATGACGTTATACTTTTTTTTTTGATTCTCTAACGGGACTTTCTAAAAAGAGAGTGAAAAGAGCGAACACGTGTTTCTGTATTTGACATTTGTCAGCAGCGCAGTGCAACTTGCTGAATTTGTATAATTAAATTATATTATAAAACGTTGTTAAACCAAAAACAAAAAATATGAATATTGTACATAAAGGTATGAACTTTATTTTTACAATCCAATTTATTAATATTTCGTTTTGTGTTTTGTGAAAATCGTTGTTAATTAAGTGCGTCTTTTTCAGTTCCTATTTTTGGTGCATAGCAATGTTTAGGTAAAGTTTTAAGTGTTTCCCCCCGCTCGCCACCCAACGAAATTTGTACCCTGTTGTTAATCAATATTTTAAGATTATAAAAGTGTTTTGTTCAGCTGCAGTAACCTGCAGCTGCACATGTGGCATTAAAAAAACTAACCTAACCTAAATTTTTTCGAAAGCAGTTTATTTAGTCTGTAATGTTGTTGTTGCCGCTTCGCAACTTACTATGGTTGATGGTAATATTTGTAATGCTTTAAGTGAATCAACATCCACAAGATGCTAAATATGTTATGCCAAGCCGACAGAAATGAACAACTTAGAAAATTGTTTAAAAGAAGAAGTTCATGAGGAGCGATTTGAGATTGGATTGTCACCACTACATGCGTACATTAGATTTGTTTTATTCACTTATCATACGAATTGAATGAAAAAATATGGTAAATCCGATCACAAGAGGCCAAACAGAAGATTTCAATGAGAAAACAAATTATTCAAAATGAGTTCAGGGTAAAAATGGGTCTTATAGTAGACAAGCCTAAAGCTGGAGGATGTGGAACATCGAATGATGGCAACACAGCCAGAAAATTTTTCAATAACCCTGATACATCTGCCGATATTACGGGAATTGATAAAGACTTAATAATTAGAGTCTCAACTTTGTCCCATATCTTCAGGCTACATGATAAATCCGGCAAAACTTGGGGACTATGCTCTTGAAACCGCGAACCAGCTGATTGATAAGTATCCTTGGTTTTATCTCCCCCATCGGTTCATAAAGTTTTACTTCATGCTCCCGATATTATAAAACATTCCTTACTTTCGATTGAAGAGCTGTCTGAAGAAGCCGCAGAGGCAAGAATAATCAGATTGCTATGAAGTTCTGATCCCTTTTAAACTGGACAAAGAAAACTTACCTTCAACCAGAAGTCACCGCTATTACAATCAACAATTAATTTACTCGATGAGACAATATAAAAAGTATACGATTTTGTATAATTATTGTTCGTTTTCTTCTTATAATATATATATATATATATTTCTTAGTTTATTTTTTTGATAACAAAATCTGTTTGCAATCAAGCCCATTTTTTCGTATTATAGTTCTAACTAGCAAAGAACTTAGTAAAATTCAGCCGATATGACCACTAGAAGTATTTATGGCCGCTCTCCCATGTAAGCCCAACCACTGTGCGTTGGTTCTGTCACAATCAAGATCTATTTTAGGACGCACATCAATCTTTTGTGTACAATAAGCTTCTTAAATCATTTCTCTGCATCTCGTGGCAAAAACAAAAGGTATCAAAAATCAATATCTTCTACCTACATACATATTGTATATCAATATTAATGGAGTTGCAATCCTATATCCATCACACACACACACACACACACATGTGGCCATAAAAAAGTGTTGACAGCTGCTTTTATTCACCTGTCAGGCACACAAGCCGCTAAACTGTTGATAAGCAGCTCAGCACACACACACACTCATGCTTGCATACATATGTATGTATGGGTGTGTGCATGTGCTGCCATCCAGCTGGACAAGCACAATGATAGTGCCCGGTCATAAAAATCCATCACAATCATTTATCAATCGGTTTTGCTAGATCTGAACAAGGACTTGAAAAATGTAAAAAAAAAAATTCATGTGTAAGGAAATATCCAAAAATATGTCAACCATCTTCCAAAAGAGGAGCGACGAAACTTTGTCAAGTCTCCCAAGCCAGGCGGATTGTCATTTCGCCTCCTGTCCGACTGCATAAATGTCACAAAGTTCCTGTGATGATAAATGACATCAAGCGCCACTCGCCAATGGATTAATTTTGGCGACAATGGGTCACAAGGACAAAGAAGGGACCGGCGATTGACAGCAAGACAAAAGCTGCAAAACATCGTGTTTAAAGAATCGTCGAGAGAGAGGGCAAAGAATTTTTATGGAAATTTTATTTTAACCCTGAATAGCAACTATTCCAAGCTATTTCCCAAAATTCTGCACCAGACTTTTCACGGTATTTTAATTAATTTTTATCTTTTGTCGCCATCCCGCCATTGTCTGTCAACTGTTGGCACTTTTTAGCATAAAGTGAGAAATGTAATTCAATTTCGATTCCACTACCGGAGGCGCATTGGTGGGGGGCGTGGCGACTGCAGCTGACAGTTCAATTCCATTTCGTACAAGTGTCTCTGAAAGTTATTTGCTGTCGCCTCACTTTTGTTTACAGCGATTCGTGTACGGTCCGCTTGCCTTTTGCAAGGCAAATGAGTGCCAAAATGCCACGCCCATTGCAGTACGCCCACTCACACTCACACAAAACGCCAGCAGAAAGGCCAACAGGCGACAACACCAACAACAAATGCCGAGCTCTCGAACAATATCTGATAAGCTACATCATACATTTGCATACTTCCGGCAATTTGTTTTTGTGCGAACCAAACGAATCGAGACAAATGCAATAAGCGTGCAATACGTATACAAAAAAAAAAAAAAAAAAAAAACCAATAGGATAAAAAAGTATTAGCTAGTCTTTTAAAGGCGAACTGGGTATACCCTGAGAAATCAGAGACATGGCCCAAGTCTTTATTCAAAGAGATAAAGATAAGTCTGTACCTCTAAGCAATAATTTGTAGAAGTAAGGCAGGCCTTTGTGTGAGTACTGCACTTTGTTATTTGATGCCTCAAATTGACAATTCCGAACATCAGGCAGGAGCTTGTGTAGCTGAAAGCAACTTTCTTCCAAATCTGTTAATTCATTTCCAACCCATATTTCGTCTTACCCTTGACCATTCCGAGAAAGTCATAATACCCTCTCTATATCCCTCTAGAGTATCAAAAAACAAAGAACATGAGAAATAAAGATAAAAACCGAAAGAGTTCACTTGCGCATGCTGCTGCTCAATTCGGAGTAGGAGACTGGTGGCATTGTGCATACAAATTACGCTGCCGCATTGTTCCCGCTTGAAAGTTTTGCATCCACATCCCCCCCCCCACCCGCACCTTCCGCCCCCCCCGCGTTGTTTATTTAGGTTTCCTCGTTTCGAGTTGTTTGCCATTTGCTCTATGCGCCTTTTGCATTGGCTCTACATGCATTTCAAAAATATTGTTAGCCATAAATTTTGGCAACATGGAGAAGCAGCTCGCTCGCTGCATTTGTATTCACAAATTCCTGACATTTGTTTTTGGGAAGGATAGAACTTTGTCCATATTGCGTATCCATGTAATGTCAACTTTTGTCCAAGTCAAAAGCTTTCACTTGAGCTACTGCTAAAGTTTAGAGATACCGGGATACATCAGGCTACATGTGTAAGAGGGGTTAAGAGAAGAAATAAAAGTGAATATGTGGCCATAAATTCATCTTATTATCGCAGGGGGGGGGGAACACAAAGAATATGCAACTTTAGTTTTATGAGAGGAAACTGATTGAGCAACCAAATGGGAATTATATAAAAAATGTTGAATAATAATATGTGAATTACAAGCATGGATAATATGCACTTTTTAAAGAATCAAACTGTGAACAATTTAATTTCCTTTCACTCACGATTATACAAATAGTAAAAGTTATTTTTCTGCTTGTCGACCTTAAGTAGAAATAACAATTTTTATTTTAATATAATTAGACAGCGGATTATGCATATATTTATGCAGAATTTAATACTAGGTTGAATGTGTAGAAAAGAAAAAGAGAAAATACTAAACTGTCTGATCAAATCTCAAAAATGTTCTGTAAAAACGTATTTACCCAAATATTTTTTCTAGATGCGTCAATCCTTAAATGCAAACGCCTAAATTGTCCTGATTAGATGGGGGCTTTAAATCTTTTGAAAAATATTGTTAAAGTGTAAAACACTTGAGAATTAATTACACAGGGCAACAATATTACCAACTTTGTGAAGTGCAGCCTTGTTCTACAAATTATGATTAAAAACTGCATCACAGGTTTTGTTCTTTCAGCTCTTGTTTCCAAGATATGGCGGAAAAACTTATTTCAAGTTTATTTTGCCTTCACAAATTTCTTGGAGTCACAATAGGCATTAATTTCTGGATTTCTTCAATTGATTGCTTCAATTTTATCCATTTCAGTAGCCTTAAAAATTTTATTAACAATTTTGAATTCCAGATTTGTAGGTTTCATACAGGGTTGTCCATATTCGACGGACCCATCTGGCAACGCCATAACTTTTGACAGAGATGTCAGATCGCTTAATGACATACCGCGTTTGAAGCGTCAGTCCAAGCAGATTTTTACCATGGAACAATACACGCCACGCGAGCGCTCTGAAATAGTTGAAATTTACATTCAAACTCATCGTGCTTTTAAAAAATTAAAAAATGTGAAAAGTGCGCCTTCTAAGAACACCATTAAGCGTTTATACGAAAAATTTTCGACTGGTGAGGCTCTTTTTAATCCGAAGAGGCCAAATAAAAGTCGACCAAGGCGATCGGCCGAGAATATCGCTGCCGTACGAGCCAGTGTTGAGGGGTCCCCACCAGAACATCCCAAAAACGCCGTTCTCAGCAGTTGGGCATGGCTCGGTCCACTTTACAACGGATTATTCGCGTTGATTTGTATTTGTTCCCGTACAAAATTCAACTGACGCAAAGATTGTTGCCTGCGGACAAGCCTCGTCGATTGGAATGGGACCAAAGAGTCATCGAAATGGCCGAAGATGACGAGCAATTTTGGAACAAAATTATCATGTCCGATGAAGCCCATTTCACATTGAATGGGACCGTAAATAAGCAAAATTGCCGTATTTACGCCACTGAAAATCCTCAGGAGATTCAAGAAGTGCCTCTTCATGACGAAAAAGTCACAGTTTGGTGCGGCGTTAGTGCGAAAACGGTCATTGGGCCGTTTTTCTTCCAAAATGAAAATGGCCATGCTGTTACCATCAACCAGGAGCGTTATCGCGACATGATGACCAATTTTGTGATGCCAATTATTCGTCGAAAGCGTATGAGGCAGTTCTGGTTTCAACAAGACGGCGCTCCACCGCACACAAGTCGCATAACAATCGATTTTCTGAAGAAATTGTTTCTTTTGTGATTGGTGATTTGGACTGGCCACCGCGTTCGCCCGATTTGACGCCGCCTGACTTCTTCTTGTGGGGATATTTGAAGTCAAAGGTTTACGTTAACAAGCCAAGGACCGTAGAAGAGCTCAAGGACAACATTCGTGAAGAAATAGCCGCTATTCCGGCCGAAATGTTGGCGAAAACGATGGAAAATGCTGCAAAAAGGGCACAATACGCCATCAACGCCAGAGGCGGCCATTTGAGAGATATCATATTCAAAAATTGATGTAAACAAATCTACTTGGAACAAATTAAATGATTAAGATTGCCAACCGCCAAATTTTTATTTTTTTCTTTGATTTTTTAAAAAAAAAACATGTGTCCGTCGAATATGGGCAACCCTGTATTTTTTTTTCAAATTCTGTTGCCTACTTTTTAGAGTAAAGTTTTGCTTCAATTAGAATTTTTGATTATTTGTTCGTGATTTTTGTATGTTTTGAGGGCATAAACATTTTGATTATCATAAATTTCCTGGAAATTTATATAAAGACTACTTTGAAGTGACTTCTCTTTAAAAAAATTTTAAGTACTTCAAATTGAAGTGCCTTGAGAATGCACACAAAAATGCCAAAGCACTCGACATGGACTTGGACGCTTCACTTCCGGGTATAAAACCAAGTCGCTGTCCGTGTACGTGTCATGCCCGTTGCATTCCCAGGTGCGATGGCTTAAACACACATTTAGCAAACACCACAGACCACCATAAAACAAACAAATAAAGATATGCTAGCTGCGGGTTTTCTCACAATGGGAGAAAGTGAGACAAAGTGAGGCCAGAAAGCAGTACTTGGATGTGAATAGTAGGTAAATGTAATGGCCACCCGCGGCGTCGCATAAGCGTCAGGATGCCAGCCAGGCGGCGTTCTATTTTCTGAGACTTTTTGGCGTTGAGAAGTAAACACATTCACAATATTGGTTACAACCAAGGCAAGGCTCAAGGCTTTGAGTGCAGGAAATGCTTTATGTTCCCCTCTGCGCCATAAACTGCGAGCGGGCAAATTGAAAATTTTACAAAAGAGCGAGAGAGAGGGCCAAGTTGTTGTTTTCCTGCTGCCAAAAAAAAAGCAGAAGTTGGCTTCGACTTTGTCTGCGTTTTGACTGAATGCAGATGCACCAACGGCAGCGACAGCAGCAGCTTCTCCAACTGTTCATAATTTATGCTAACGGCAATTTAAACTTGAGCTGTTATTTATTAAAGCCTGGCAAAAGTCCTTCGCTGATTTCTGCTCTACCAGTTTGTGGGAATGTTGGTCATTGTAAGCCGCTACTTCAAGTTTAAGCACAGTGGTGCCGAGGTCTAAGAAAAAACGGAACTACTACGAAAATTGTATGATCAGATTTCTCAAAACTAAATTTTTCAAACAATTTTCTCAACTTCCGGCCACTGTTGTTGTTGGTTAAAGCCAGTCTGTTGCCAAAAAGTGACCTAAAAATACAAGCAACCCAATGGAGGCGCAGACTTGGTCCTCAATCTGCCACAGTGAAAGACAGAGAGAGAGAGAGATGGTTGTGCCTTCAAATTGTTGCCACTGGCTGGCGACGACGCCATCACCAGACTAAAGTGAAGTGCAGTAGTTGCAGGTTCTTCTGGCCATGTCCCCCATTTTTGTTTGGTGGTTTGAGTGAGCCAACGTCGACGCCCTGCAGTCAAGTTAAGTGTTTTATATTTTCGTTTAGCAGCTGGAAAGTTGCATCCTTTACCTCCCATACATACTAACTGCTGCCGGCTGCGTTGTTTTTATGGGAAAGTTAAAAGGCAGTTTTGTTGCACCAACCCATACAAAAACAAAAACAAACGCACACGCACAGAGAGATAAAATTTCTGTTCCCCCTTCCCTGCCAGAGTTGAAAGCAATTTCAGCTGAGATTCAGGAGTTTTATTGGTAAATTGGACAGATTGAGGTAAAGTGATATTAATGTCAACTCGATCCAGCTAGTGAGGTGTAGGGGCATGCAACACAAATATGTCACAGCAAAACTGTATACAAGTTGCATGCTTGCCTGGGTATGTGCGTAAAATGCAATTATTTTAGTAACTAAAATCAAACCAAAAAGTAAACAGGTGGTCTGATATGCTAATTTGCATATCCGGTCCCTGCTTTAGTGTTAACAGTCCCTAAAACTAGTTGGAAGTTCTTCTAAAAGCAAGCAAAGCTTTTAAAAAAGTTTTTTTTTTTGGAAATTTATACATTTGGTGGTCGATTGTTTTTCCTATTATATTTGATATGTTTTTTGACTTTATGTAAATTCCCCTTATAGATAAGAGAGTAAACTGGCATTGAGTAGTTAAGCTAGTGGCTTTTTCTCATCTTCATGTTTTTGAAATTTTATGACGCAATGCGTTTCCATTGTCATTTAATTTAAGAAACATTTCAATTAGTCCATATTAACGATTGTCACTGGAAAATCAATTCGATCTCTTCCCGATCCAGTCCCAAAATTTGAAATTCAATTCAATTCCATTCCGTCTTAATCCCGCTGTTTGTTTTTCGGTTTCCGAGCGTAACCTGTAGTTTTCTGGCAGTTAAAAAGGCATTAGTGTGCGTTTTTGCGTGATCATATGGTCACACTAGGAGGATTCAGGTTAACCAAATTTTGTAGAAGCATATTTCATTCATAATTCCTGAGATAAAGAACGTTATCATAGACAACAAAAAAGTTTTTCTCACTATGACCTATTTTTCGACCGATCGTTTCAATGGCAGCTATAAGATATAGCCATCCGATTTGGACTAAGTTTTGCAGAACTGTGTAAAAACATATAATATTCATAACTGTTGATATTAAGAACGGTATCATTTTTTTCACTAAGTTCCATTTTTCGACCGATCGTTCCTATGACAGCTATAAGAAATAGTCATCCGATCCGACCGGTTCCGACATATTAGTTGCGTGCAGTAAAAGGAAGACTGTGTGCAAAATTTTAGCTCGATAGCTTTATAACCAGGCAGATCCTAGTTTTGTTTTGACAGCTGATTGTTGTTGACGTGATTGGTACTGTACGGGCCACCCTGTTTTTTGTGATATGGAAACCCGTTGCAATCAAATATCTTGGCTTAATATTCGGCACTTCGATATAAGTAAACGATTGCAACAAATCTTTCAAAGAGTTTTCAGAGAAGTTTTAATGTACCTCCACCAGACCACCGTGACACCGAGGGCAACTGCGAAGCAGATAAACTCGATGGGGAGAACGTAGGTATGCCTATGGCAACGTGTACGCTTATTTTACGATATATCTTCGAGCTCAAAGCAAAACAGAAAAAAGGCAGGGCTCTTCTGACAATCTCCTTCACATTAGGAAGAACGTAGGTATGCCTATGGCAACGTGTACGCTTATTTTATGATATATTTGAGCTCAAAGCAAAACAGAAAAAATGCAGGGCTCTTCTGACAATCTCCTTCACGTTAGGAAGAACGTAGGTATGCCTATGGCAACGTGTACGCTTATTTTATGATATATCTTCGAGCTCACAGCAAAACAGAAAAAAGGCAGGGCTCTTCTGACAATCTCCTTCACATTAGGGAGAACGTAGGTATGCCTATGGCAACGTGTACGCTTATTTTACGATATATCTTCGAGGTCAAAGCAAAACAGAAAAAAGGCAGGGCTCTTCTGACAATCTCCTTCACATTAGGAAGAACGTAGGTATGCCTATGGCAACGTGTACGCTTATTTTATGATATATCTTCGAGCTCACAGCAAAACAGAAAAAAGGCAGGGCTCTTCTGACAATCTCCTTCACATTAGGGAGAACGTAGGTATGCCTATGGCAACGTGTACGCTTATTTTATGATATATCTTCGAGCTCACAGCAAAACAGAAAAAAGGCAGGGCTCTTCTGCCAATCTCCTTCACATTAGGGAGAACGTAGGTATGCCTATGGCAACGTGTACGCTTATTTTATGATATATCTGAGCTCAAAGTGGGCACCCCTGATTTATGATATTTTATTTTGAGTTGACACATCTGTGTTATCATCTTCTTTCAAAATAAAGACTTAAGAACTTCCAACGCATGACACAAAACTCTGCTAAACAACCAATAAACTGCAAATTAGGTACAGTTTTTTTGGTATCTAAATTTTCAATTAACACAAATTCCCCTAAAACAAATTTAACTACACTTTCTCACCACCGTAAATAATGAAATCTCTAGCTTTCGTGTTGCCAGAAATTTGATATAATAATTATGAGTGTGGCATAATTTTGACACAGAAAAACAATTACGTTTATTATTCATGCAAAACGTGTTTAGGATGCGCCACATTTTGCACATGCAGTCGACAGTTATGTTTTTTTTTTTTTTTTTTTTTTTGTAGCACCTTCTTCCTGCCCGGGAACATCATTAGATGGTATAAAAAATATAAACTGCGCGCAAATGAAATTTCACCTGCTATCAACAAATTGCGCTACTTTGCAGGTTAACTGCAGCGGAACAGACAAGGCGAGACACGACCCGCACAACAACAACAACAACAACTTCACTTGCCGAGCATGACTTGCAACAAAGCGGGACTCTGGCCTTCTAGTCTGGCCCCTAGTCCCCACCTCTGTAGTTGATTGCTCCTGCTGCTGGAGAAGCCGTTAAAAGCACTGAGGTTACGACGTGTTGGAATTTTTATGCGTTTTAAAGTATTCCTGGCGTGGGAAGGGGTGGGGGGGCCGTAAAACTGTATTAAGCGTAGAGAAAACTAAGTTATGCGACACTGCATGGAGTTATGTCGAAAGCTCAGGCAACTACAACAACAACAACTACTTTGGGTGACTACACACTAAAAACACTGCCAACACTATGGCACGTAGTGTCAGTATCTGTGTGAGAAGGCTCGTAATGATGTGGGTGATGCTGTGGCTTAGGCCACGTACGGTTGTGTGTGTGTGTGGTGGCGAAAAGGCCAACCGGCAGTTTATGTCGGCAAGCTTAGCTCAAAAATACGCCAACTTGTTTGCTCAAAAGGCATAAAGCATAAAAAAACGACCATTCCGGCATACAGTGGTTTTTTATGTTGGCCATTACCACATCATAAAATCCTTTTTGTATTCCACTAATGATGGATGAATATGAGCCACAGGTAGTTAGCTGCCCATTATGTCTACATTTGGATGACTTTAATTACCAAAAACACGCAAAATATTGCGTGTGATAATAAGTTCTGATTAAGAAAAAAAAAAAAAAAAAAAAAAAAAAAAAAAAAAAAAAAAAAAAAATAAAAAAAAAAAAATATAAAAAAGATGGTGCCAAAAAATGTCAAACTTTTTGTACCTGGTCACACTTAGAAGTAGCCAATGCTTAAATCAGAGATTAAAACTGAAACGAATATGGATTTTGGTTACGGTTATGGTTATAGCCGATCGATAGGGTTATGGAATAAATGTTACGGTACGGGTTACGGTTACAAATTTCCGACAAAGAGATCAAAAAATAATCTGATATTTCAAAAGACAGTTCAAAGATTGGACAACAAATTCGACAAGAAAGACTGAAATTATTGGAGCTAAATTGAAAAGTGATGTCACATCTCCACCATATAGCCCCGACCTTGCACCTTCACTGCACGCTAAATTTAGAAAAGTAATCTAAAAAAAACAGCTAACTTTGGTACTGACGAAAATAATAAAGATTTCACTCCTTGTCTGAATTCCTAGTAATTAAGAATCTGATTATCTAAGTTTTACTACATTTTTGAACGCTGATAACAAAAATCAACAGCCAAAGCTGCAATTAAAAACTTGTGTGATACTTATGTGGGTGCATTTGACCTCATTTTCTACACTATTCAAAAACAAACATTTGGTTCGTTGATAAGCGCATTTTTAATTCTAAATAATAATAGAACAAACAAAAGAGTTTTATTTTATAGTTCTGCAAATGTCAAACCAATAAATGCAACTGAAACGACCACAAAAATAATTTTTGCCTCCCAGCTCCGTTTGCATTTGCGGTCGCCTGGCTGACAGTTTTAGTTTTTGCTAAATGAATAAACACACACACAATATTCCCACTTCATAATTGATAGAAATATTGTATAAAAAAAAAAAAACGAAATAAAGCAGCAAATCGTGTGCGAAACGTGTGTTTTTGATAGACAGACTGACGAGCGACCACACACTATTTTTGGGTTTATTAAACGCATTCTAATGTCTGTCAGGTTTTTTCTGCGGTTTTTTCATTTAAGCGTAAATATTTATTTATTTATGCATTAAAATAAGTGCCTCCGCAAACTCATCCGCTCTGTCAGATAAATAAAACTGAAAGCTAAAAACCTCCAACATGAGTTGGCTTTGTTTGTTTTTAGTTCATAATTAAAAGCCGCAATGGGAAAAATAAGTTTGTATCAAATATTTATTGACAACAAAATGTAACAGAAAATGTGCTTGTTTTGTAATGCAAAAATATGTCCAATATATTTATGCCAGGTGAGCATCAATTTGTGGGAATTAATATGGCGTACGACAATAAATTTGCATTCGTAATTTTTATTTACAAAATAATATAATCAAAAAAGAAATGGCAAGAGAACTATCAAATATATTTTTTTGCAATGCTGTCGAGAGAAGGCTACTTGTTACTTATTTTAGTAAATTTATTCCTGTCAACTACCATCGGTTAATAGTCTACTACAGAAAAACAGTGTTTGAAAATAGTGTTGAAAAATAGTATTGAAAAAAGGTCAAATACAATATTGAAAACAATTTTGTAAAACAACAGTGTTGGAAACCAGTGTTGAAAAACACTGTTGGAAAACAATGTTAAAAACAGTGTTATAAAATATTGTTGGAAAATAATGTAGGAAAATAGTATTAAAAAAAGTTTATATACAATGTTAAAAAAACTGAATGAAAAACAATTTTAAAAACAGTGTTGGAAAACAGTGTTCGACTAAAAAATTGATAAGCAGTGTTGGAAAACAATGTTGAAAAGCAGTGTTGGAAAATAGTGTTGAAAAATAGTATTGAAAAAGGTTCAAATACAATGTTGAAAATAATTTTGTAAAACAATTTAGAAAACAGTGTTAGAAAATAGCAACAATATTGAAAAAATTATCATGTCTCATGTGAACTCAGCCTTAGACCTCGCATTATATAAGCTTGATTAAGCTGAAACTTTACACAGAACTTGAAAAGAGTATTCAACAGCGCCTTAATTTAAGTATTTTAATTTCCCCCCAAAAAAACTGTTTTCATGTTATTTTGTACCATGAGGTTAACAAGTAAATATTGAAAGAAGCTCTCAAAGCATTTCCCAGAAGCTTAAGACCAACTGCTTCTGGCAGCATGTTAATGAAGAAAATAAGTTGTTGTGCGTGTTCTGTATCTCTCTCTCTCTCTCTTTCTCTGTTCCCTCTCTCCCTCTTGGCTTTGCAGGTAAAAGTTGGTCATTTAAAAAAAAGTTATGTGAATTAGTAAAAGCAAAAACTTGCCTCTGTACGAAAAAATTAATTAAAATATCAATTTCAGCAGCAACATGACAAGAACAACTACATGAAAATCTTACAGATGATACGCTCAGACGTTTTGAATAACCGGAAGTTATTTACGGTTGGCGGCAGCTGAGACATCATTTGTGCATACTTTAATTAAACAGTTTACCATGGCAAAAGTTCAAGTTAAATGTGGCAGTGACTTGATTATGTTACTTGAGGAAAATGTTTAAAGAGCTGCAGGGTCTCTCTGGCTGGAGCTGGGCAATGCCAACTTAATTAGGGTTCATTAATGCTAGAAAAGCACACACACACACACACACACACGCAAGCTGGAGTCAGAGTCGGTAACAGGAAATGAGTTTTCAAAGGCCGGAAGGCAACAATTATGTGAGTTGCTTTGTGTCCTCTTTACAAGGTGGATGCTTAATTGCACTGGGAATCGACATTTTTACAATATTTTCGAAAAAAAAACAAAAAGAAAAAACAACTTAAATTTGCATACAAAAAACCTCTGCCATGTTTACGTCTTGTAACGTGGCAAATCCAATTTCGCCCTAATGCCACGCCCCTAAAAAGTGGGTGAGGCCAAGTGACAGAAGGGCGTGTCACTGTAGCTCACTCAATTTCAATCCCAGGCAAAACAAATTTTCTAGTTTGAGCAAATTTGCTTTTGGCACAAGTTGTTGCATACCTTGAGGCGCATCCAAAGGATACGTGTGTGTGTGTATATGGGTTGGAAAGTGAAAAAGCGGCAATGCCATCGTATGCAAATAACCAATATTGTTGAACTGCACAAATTTCTGCAGCTAAGTGGGAGAAAAATGTAATTTAAAAAAAAGCAAAGACTAAATTGTAGTTCAAGAGCAACTTTGTGGAAAATTAAAAACTGTAGCACAAATAAGTCAAAGATTTTCTGAATAAATCGCAACAAAGTATTCTTTTGACTTGATACATTTTGCACGAAATTTTTTCATTTTTTTAGTAGGTTATTTTAAGGTTCTCTAAATAGTCGTTTTCTTTTTAGTGATGACCAGGGACCGGATAAAGTTACTGGTAACAGTTAAAAAGAAATTAACAGTTATATTGCAATTTTATATAAAAGTTTTATATTAAGATTATTCTTGATTTTTATTTACAAATTCGAAATAAATTATTTTATTACGTATTTTTCAGATCACAGATTTTTAAATAAAAGTCAAAAAAAATATTAAAGACTTTTATTTTTAAAGTCAACATAAAAGCATCATACCAAAGAAGCCAGAGGAAAAACTGTAAACAAAAAAGCGAAGCGATAACAAATTAAAATTTATTATTATTTTTTATTAGTAAAATCTTGCAAGGATTGGAAGACAAATAACCAAGTGTGTCATCAATTTTAGTGCAGAAAATCTACTTAAGTAGGGCGCTGTGAAACGCAGTTGATACAAAGGGAGCAATTGTTTCCCAATATTTCTTAAGTCGATGTATCAATTGCTTAAAAACAAAAGAAGGGGTCGTTTACTCCGAGTGACAAGTATATTTACGATTTTCCGGAGGATATGACTTCAGACTTTTAAAATAAAAGCTTGAAAATTTTTATGAGACTTTATATATAAAAGTTACGAAATTTTTTATAAAAATCAAAAATAACGTTAGCGGTAATAAATTAAAACAAAGTTTGGGTTTTAAAAAAAAAAAATAAGTTATTAAGTTTTATATAAAACGCAAAAATAACGGCTACGTTCGGTGGGGCCTTTCACGAGCCATTCTTTTTTTTTTAGGTTTGGAAACAAGGTGAATCGGCTTAGGGGTCGTAGCCGAATTTATGAATTTGTGGCCCTAGCAACTACACAATAAAGCATCAGTGCATTGTCCTGGGGATTATGTGATTTTTAGATTTTGGAAAATTTATCTAAAATGGAAAAGTCCGGAAAATTTAGAATGGAACACATTTTTTTCTTTTCGAGTGACCTAAATATCGGTTTGTAAAAAAGAAAAAGAGGGTTTACAACCAAAAGTAATTTTTGAGCCGATCTACAATATATACAATTCGGTTTGTTAGCTCTATGGGTCAAAAGCAGTGTTATAAAACAGTGTTGGTAAATAGAGTTGGAAATAGTGTTTTAAAACAGTGTTGGAAAACAGACTTGGAAAGCAGTGTGGAAAACAGAGTTGGAAAACAGTTTTGGAAAGTAGGGTTGGAAAAGTGTTGAAAAACAGTGTTGGAAAACAATGTTGAAAACAGTGTTATAAAATAATGTTGGAAAATAGTATTGAAAAAAGTTCAAATACAATGTACAAAAAAAATGTCGAAAACAGTGTTGGAAAATAGCGTTCGACAACAATATTGATAAACAGCGTTGGAAAACAATAAAAAAGTTAAAAAATAGAGTTAGAAAACAGTGTTGCACAAAAACAAAAACTGAATTTCTTTATTTATTCCATTATATTAGCTTGATTAAGTTATGGAACAAATAAATGGAAAATCCAACTCCAAAGTCGTTTATAAAAAGAAAAAGAGGGTTTACAACCAAAAGTAATTTTTGAACCGATCTACAATAAATACAATTCGGTTTGTTAGCTCTATGGGTCAAAAGCAGTGTTATAAAACAGTGTTGGTAAATAGAGTTGGAAATAGTGTTTTAAAACAGTGTTGAAAAACAGTGTTGGAAAACAGACTTGGAAAACAGTATTGGAAAACAGAGCTGAAAACAGTTTTGGAAAGTAGGGTTGGAAAAGTGTTGGAAAACAATGTTGAAAACAGTGTTATAAAATAATGTTGGAAAATAGTATTGAAAAAAGTTCAAATACAATGTACAAAAAAAATGTCGAAAACAGTGTTGGAAAATAGCGTTCGACAACAATATTGATAAACAGCGTTGGAAAACAATAAAAAAAAGTTGAAAAATAGAGTTAGAAAACAGTGTTGCACAAAAACAAAAACTGAATTTCTTTATTTATTCCATTATATTAGCTTGATTAAGCTATGGAACAAATAAATGGAAAATCCAACTCCAAAGTCGAAAAATGGAGACGCGGTTTCGTCGAAACGTTATTTTTAAGCAGACATAAAAAATGGTGTAGAAATTCTGTGGACCAATTATATTTAAAATAAATTCTTTAATTTGAGAAAATTCACTCCAAGGGTTGGAAAATGGGGGATGGGATGGTTATCATATAAGATATGATGTACCCATTCTACACCCTCAGCTACCTCATGCACTTTTATTCTTCGAACGTTCAATATAATCAAATGAATTTGATCATCAATTATTTGCGAACTGAAAGTGCGGTATTCAGTAAACCACTTTTAAACCTTCAAAATGAATGAAGCAGAGTCCCTTTACTATTTAACCAGCCTTTAGTTGGTTTCAATGATAGTGTGACCATATTTTTCTGCTCTCAATGACAGCTTGCTTAAAATTGGTCAGTAGCCTATTAACAGATGAACAAACAACTCATTTTTCTAGGTTTTTGGGGGTTTTTTTTTGGTAGTGTCCTGACATTGCGGTAATAATTTGTGGGGTTTTTTCTCTAACAGGCTATAACGAATTTATGATGTTGTTTGTGTATTATCCTGGCCATGGGATTCACTTGCATTTCGGTCCGCAGGGACCACAGCAGGGGCCGCAACATGGACTGCAGCAGGGCGCACAGCAGGGGGCACAACAGGGTCCACAGCAGGGTGAACAGCAAGGTGAACAGCAGGGTGAACAGCAGGGTGAACAACAGGGTCCGCAGCAAGGTCCACAACACTTGCCACAGGACGGTGGACAGCAGGGTGAGCAACATTTTCCACAAGGTGGACAGCATGGGCTGCAACAGGGGCTGCAGCAGGGGCTGCAGCAAGGACTGCAACACGGACTGCAACACGGACTGCAGCAGGGACTGCAACACGGACTGCAGCAGGGGGAACAGCAGGGGCCACAACATGGTCCACAACAGGGACTACAACAGGATCCACAACAGTCACCACACGGACTGCAGCAGGGGCCACAACAGGGTGAACAGCAAGGGTTACACATCTTCGATTCGTGATCTAAATGTGATTGAAGCGTTGAAAGGGGAAATGGATTTGCTATTTCAGTTTACCACTCACCTCGAAGCCGTTAGAGAAATTTTTTTTTTGTTAAATTTCGAACTTTTTGGGGATGTGTTTGTGTGAGTGTGTGACTACATATGAAATTCTTTTTTGATATGAAACTAAAAGGCAAGTTGAAAGTTTTAAAATTGTTCTCTCCATCAACTAGAATTGAAAATAGAAACTTTTAGCTTGTCTCTTTCTCGTTGTACTTCATTAATAGTTATTGATTTTTGCTTTTCCCCAAATTCCAATTTTCTTTCGTAGATTATATACATGCTATACATGGAATTCGAACATTAATCAAGAGTTTGCAAATTTCTGTGCAATCTGTTTGATTTGATTTAAAAGAGTGTGCCAAACAAAAGCAGAGCCAAAATTTTTAGAAGCTTCAGGGGGGGTGACAGCAAATCATGGCATGCTTTGACAAATCATGAGCTGAAAACCCGTCCCCTCCTCCCACCCTCTCGAACTGTCGTCACTGACAATTGAACGACTTTGATCTTTTCAGCGCTCCTCGACAAATTTTTTTTTTTGCGTGTCGATTGCCGGCGGCCGTTTCGATATATTGTGTGTCGGGGCCCAGCCACTCGTGCGTGCATTTGTCAGTGAAGGACAACGCCAGCGTCACTGGCACTGGCATTGAACGCATGAAACCTTTTGTCAATTACGTTCACGCCGTCGTTTCCACTTTCACGTTTTCTTTTTTTTTTTTTTTTGTTCCTCTCGTGTCAATGGCAGAGGCAAACGAGGCAACACACAAAAAAAAAAATAGGCATAGATGAAATGATTGCTGATTTCAGGCCATGCATATGCCCCGGTGCTGTCTGTCTGCCCCTTTAGCTTCGCTTCCCCCTACCCTACCCCTGCAGAGCCGGATCCTTGTGCGTCCTGTCGCCATCAAAAAGATTGTACCAATTAAATTGACGTACAAGTTGTCAAACTCGAAATCATTTTACGCTACAATCGTCGGTTTAATTGGAGCGCACACAAACTCAGCTCGAAGCGATTGTCCATCGCTTGAAGGGGGCCTGGGTGGTACCTTCCAAATACGAGGGCAGTCGGTAAATTTAATGTAACCTTTCTTCTGTCAACTACCATCTGTTAATAGAATACAGACATTTTTTGTTTGACTGTCATTGAAAGCAAAAGAACTCCTTAACTTCGACAAAAATTAGAGGAATAAAATATTTACATTTTTTGAAAAAAAAAAAAATTCCTAAAAAAAAAAAAAAAAAAAAAAGAGAGTCCTTATTTTTTGGCTCAGCCAGCCCAACCCGATATTTCTCTAAGCCAGCGGTTAATTTGACGCCACTAAGTCGCACAGGCAACTGCGACGCTTAGAAAAATATAACAAAATCGAAAATCAAGCAATGGTGGCATCAGAACGCAACAAGAAGACGGCAGAAAAAACAAAATAAATGCAGTGTGAGCAATTTAAGCAGACAAACGGCTGCTCGACTTGTGGCATATACAGGGTTGCCCATATTCGACGGACCCATGTTTTTTTAAAAAAAAAAAGAAAAAAATAAAAATTTGGCGGTTGGCAATCTTAATCATTTAATTTGTTCCAAGTAGATTTGTTTACATCAATTTTTGAATATGATATCTCTCAAATGGCCGCCTCTGGCGTTGATGGCGTATTGTGCCCTTTTTGCAGCATTTTCCATCGTTTTCGCCAACATTTCGGCCGGAATAGCGGCTATTTCTTCACGAATGTTGTCCTTGAGCTCTTCTACGGTCCTTGGCTTGTTAACGTAAACCTTTGACTTCAAATATCCCCACAAGAAGAAGTCAGGCGGCGTCAAATCGGGCGAACGCGGTGGCCAGTCCAAATCACCACTTTTCGACATCAAACGGCCCGGAAACAATTTCTTCAGAAAATCGATTGTTATGCGACTTGTGTGCGGTGGAGCGCCGTCTTGTTGAAACCAGAACTGCCTCATACGCTTTCGACGAATAATTGGCATCACAAAATTGGTCATCATGTCGCGATAACGCTCCTGGTTGATGGTAACAGCATGGCCATTTTCATTTTGGAAGAAAAACGGCCCAATGACCGTTTTCGCACTAACGCCGCACCAAACTGTGACTTTTTCGTCATGAAGAGGCACTTCTTGAATCTCCTGAGGATTTTCAGTGGCGTAAATACGGCAATTTTGCTTATTTACGGTCCCATTCAATGTGAAATGGGCTTCATCGGACATTTTTTAAAAGCACGTTGAGTTTTCACAATTGACTTGTTCTGTTGAATGTAAATTTCAACTATTTCAGAGCGCTCGCGTGGCGTGTATTGTTCCATGGTAAAAATCTGCTTGGACTGACGCTTCAAACGCGGTATGTCATTAAGCGATCTGGCATCTCTGTCAAAAGTTAGATGGGTCCGTCGAATATGGGCAACCCTGATGTGTGTGCGATTCAGATTTGGGGTGACACACGGTCATGGGTCGAGCCTAGTTGTTGTTGTTGTTGGACTGCTCCCGAACTGAAATTTTGTGCCCACCGCTGCTTAATAGGGTAGGTCCTGGCTGTAATATACATTTTCATAAACTCTGTCCTTAAATTTGGAGTCGTTGTTTTGTCTAAAAAAAAGTGTATATATTAAAAAGTAGCTTACTTATCAAACTGACCTCGCAACTTTAAACATAAAGTTTAGTAAAGTTGAACAATTTTTCATAATTTGCCAAAGTTTTGTTTTAATTTTACATATTTTTTTTGCAAATATTTCATTTGATTAAGTTTCCATTCACAAATTTAACCATCGTTCAATTCTAAAAGCAAACTAAGGAAAAGCGTTTTTCGTCGCCAATTTTTTTAATTGCATTTCCAATTCAATGCACATTGGGGTCACAAAAAACAGACGCCAAAAAAAAACATTCTCAAATTCCCAAAACGCACCCAAGAATCGATCTATCTATCATATCTATCAATTGTGATTACAAAAAAATAATAAAAAAAAAATTGGAAACTGTCAGCGACACGAGCAATTATGTCAAAGTCAAAGTTGGCGCATAAAAAAGGCATTGCCAACTCCCTCACTCCCTCACTCTCTCTCTCTCTCGCATTTCCTGTTCCTGTGCTAAAATTAACCCATACCGAAAACTGGTGGCGACCGTCTCAACGAACCAAATCAATTGTGGGCCAGAGCCCGAGAATTCGTTTTAGCCGAAATTGCCAGTTAATTGGCAATTCAGCAAATACCATGCGTTTTAGCGGACCTTCAATCTGTCCACTGATGAGTGTGTATTCCGCACTCATTTTGCCAACTCATCGACAGCCGCAAACAACAATCAATTTTAATGAACGGCATTCATTAAAAAACTTTTGCAGTGCGAAAACCATGGCGAAGTGCTTGTTGGCAATTGGCGTCGACGCGTGCACAGAAGCCACTTAAACGGCGTTGATTAATTTGAAACCGAAAACTGACATTTGCCCAACAAACAACATGGTGGGTGTTTCAAAAGGAAGCCACACGTTGGCCCATCACTTGCAGATGCCCGTCCTTAATGTGGTTCTCATCATATCTCGTGACTGACTCGGCGGTTTTTGTTTGTGTGTGTGTGTAAGGGGGAAAAGCATTATGCTATGCGCCGCTCATTTGCCACAACGTCAATTAATGTTTGTTAACTTGTTGTTGCCCTTTAGGGCGGTTTTTGCGGTGTGCGTGGCAAAGCAGTGGTGGTGACCCCGACGTCAAGAAAAAATAACAGTGGCTTAGTTGCGAAACACAAAGGACTTTTAATTCAATAAACTTTGACTTGAAGCGCACAAAGCTTTGCAAAATAATAATATTAAGTGCATACATACAAAGTTATCGTTTTCAAATTGATAGCGCTAGTAAAAAGCTCTAATTAAGAATTTTTGTATTTGCACTCAAGAAAATAGTGTTGGGTAAAGGTGTTTCTTTTTACTCAACATTTTCATTTGTTTCTTTAATTAACTTACTCAAATTGCTCAGTTGTTCAGTTACACAGGTTTACAAGTAAGAGGGTACTTTTGAACCGAAAAAGATATCAATTTTTGGGAGCTGAATTCAAAGAGTTGGAAAACAGTGTTGGAAAATGGTTTTGAAAAGCAGTGTTGGAAAACAATGTGGAAAAACAGTGTTGGATACAATGTTGGGAAACTATGTGAAAAAGCAATGTTGGGAACCAAACAAAACCAAAATGTGAACCGATAAATCCTAACAATAATATTAGTGTATCTCGAAAAAATCGTAAATCAAGTTTAACGAAACTACGAATAAATAACTAAAATTCCTTAATCAATTCTTGGAAAACAATATTGGAAAACAGTTTTAAAAAACAATATTGAAAACAGTGTTGGAAAAACGATTAAAAACTGTGTTTGAAAATAGTTTTAAAAAACAGTGTTGGGTAACAATTGTGAAAAAGAATGTTGAAAAATAGTGTTGTATACAATGTTGAAAAACAGTCTTGGATACAATGTTGGGAACTAATCAAAACCAAAATCTGAACCGATAAATAATATGTACAGGGTTGCCCATATTCGACGGACCCATCTGGCAACGCCATAACTTTTGACAGAGATGTCAGATCGCTTAATGACATACCGCGTTTGAAGCGTCAGTCCAAGCAGATTTTTACCATGGAACAATACACGCCACGCGAGCGCTCTGAAATAGTTGAAATTTACATTCAACAGAACAAGTCAATTGTGAAAACTCAACGTGCTTTTAAAAAATTAAAAAATGTGAAAAAGTGCGACCGTAAATAAGAACACCATTAAGCCGTTTAAAAAAAATTTACGCCACTGAAAATCCTCAGGAGATTCAAGAAGTGCCTCTTCATGACGAAAAAGTCACAGTTTGGTGCGGCGTTAGTGCGAAAACGGTCATTGGGCCGTTTTTCTTCCAAAATGAAAATGGCCATGCTGTTACCATCAACCAGGAGCGTTATCGCGACATGATGACCAATTTTGTGATGCCAATTATTCGTCGAAAGCGTATGAGGCAGTTCTGGTTTCAACAAGACGGCGCTCCACCGCACACAAGTCGCATAACAATCGATTTTCTGAAGAAATTGTTTCCGGGCCGTTTGATGTCGAAAAGTGGTGATTTGGACTGGCCACCGCGTTCGCCCGATTTGACGCCGCCTGACTTCTTCTTGTGGGGATATTTGAAGTCAAAGGTTTACGTTAACAAGCCAAGGACCGTAGAAGAGCTCAAGGACAACATTCGTGAAGAAATAGCCGCTATTCCGGCCGAAATGTTGGCGAAAACGATGGAAAATGCTGCAAAAAGGGCACAATACGCCATCAACGCCAGAGGCGGCCATTTGAGAGATATCATATTCAAAAATTGATGTAAACAAATCTACTTGGAACAAATTAAATGATTAAGATTGCCAACCGCCAAATTTTTATTTTTTTCTTTGATTTTTAAAAAAAAAACTGGGTCCGTCGAGTATGGGCAACCCTGTATAGTATGAATAATATGAATAAATCAAAGTATCTGGAAAAAATCTTACATCAAGTTTAACAGAACTACAATAAATCGATTTTTTTCACAAATTTTAAATTTTCGGATAAAGTCAATATTTGAGTTCGTTTGTAATTGATTTTCTCTTGTCTAAGTACAAAATTCTTGATATCTCCTCTGTTACAAATGAAGGTCACATGAATATATAAATTTTTTGTTGAGCAAAATGTCATACAAATTTAATAATCAATTTCGACTCACCCCAAGCATTCTCCTTCCATACACACACACACATCCAATTCATGTACGTGACGTGTGCTTTTTGGGGGTCGAATTCGTGGCCCAAAATTGTCATTTCGATTAACAACAAAACCACTTTTCTTTTTTTCTTCTCTACCCACAAATCAATTTCAGCCTCGCATCCACAGACAACAGCCGCAGCAGCAGCAGCAGCAGCCGCAGCCGCAGCATCCACATCAGCCAGTTACGATGAGAGCAGCGGCGACACATCATCGTTGGCCGCATTCACCTCCGTCTCCACTTTCAGCCTAACTCAAGTATCTTCAATGTTGCCCGAAGCAGCCGCCCTGTCGGCGACAGGGACTCTGGTGGAGCCATATCTGGATGGTTATGCCACATCCAATGTGACCACGCAAATTGGAACACACGCGTATCTGCCATGTCGAGTGAGTGGGAGCTGAAATGTACCATAATTTTGGTATTATTTGTTTTGTTTTGTTTTTCTTTTTTCTTTCTTCTTTTATGTGGGGTTGCGTGCGCTCAAGTTGCGTGTTTTTCTTGTAATTATTATTATTTTTCTTGTGGCTTCTTCTAATAGAAAACACATTAAATTGGGATACGCAAATATTTGTGGGCTGTACTGAGAGGTGTGACCGCTGGAAAACAAACTTTTCCCTCTCCCACCATCCCCCACCACCCCCCGAGTGTTTATACAGGTGTTTGAGAGCCCCGGGCACGCAGACATGCAAAAATGCTGTATTTGTATTATATTTTGCATAACAAAAACTGAAAATTAAATTTAAGCAAATTAGTTTTATGAGGGTCCGAGGTGGCATTACGTGACTCGTTTGCCGACAAACTTTTGCTGCTAATTATTTTGTGGGGAAATCATTGGATAAATATTGGACAACTTTAGCTAAACATTTTAATTTAAGTTCAAATGTTTAATTTAAAACAACTAAGCGCACTGCTGGCATGTGACCAGACTACACAAATACCCTGTAAGCGTGATTTTGTGTGCTTAGATAAATAAATACGCACTGAGTTGTTCATGAGTCAGTAAACAGATTATGAGTTGTTCACTTAACTGAACAAGTGAACTTGTTCTTCTTCAATAGTTCTTTTTTGTTCAGTGACTCTTGCTCAGGGTCCCTTGTTTAGTGACTCTTGTTCCGGGACTTTTGTTCAGTGACTTTTGTTCAGGGACTCTTGCTCAGTGACCCTTGTTCAGTGACTCTTGTTCAGTGACTCTTGTTTAGGGACTCCTGCTTAGTGACTCTTGTCCGGGAACTCTTGCTCAGTGACCCTTATTCAGGGACTCTTGCTCAGTGACTCTTGTTCAGTGACCCTTGTTCAGTGACTCTTGTTTAGGGACCCTTATTCAGGGACTCTTGCTCAGTGACTCTTGTTCAGTGAGCCTTGTTCAGGGACTCTTGCTCGTGACTCTCAGTGACCCTTGTTCAGGGACTCTTGCTTAGGGACTCCTGTTAGTGACTCTTGTCCGGGGACTCTTGCTCAGTGACCCTTATTCAGGGACTCTTGGATCAGGACTCTTGTTCAGTGAGCCTTGTTCAGGGACTCTTTCTCAGTGACTCTTGTTCAGTGACCCTTGTTCAGTGACTCTTGTTTAGGGACTCCTGCTTAGTGACTCTTGTCCGGGAACTCTTGCTCAGTGACCCTTATTCAGGGACTCTTGCTCAGTGACTCTTGTTCAGTGACCCTTGTTCAGGGACTCTTTCTCAGTGACTCTTGTTCAGTGACCCTTGTTCAGTGACTCTTGTTTAGGGACTCCTGCTTAGTGACTCTTGTCCGGGAACTCTTGCTCAGTGACCCTTATTCAGGGACTCTTGCTCAGTGACTCTTGTTCAGTGACCCTTGTTCAGGGACTCTTTCTCAGTGACTCTTGTTCAGTGACCCTTGTTCAGTGACTCTTGTTTAGGGACTCCTGCTTAGTGACTCTTGTCCGGGAACTCTTGCTCAGTGACCCTTGTTCAGGGACTCTTGCTCAGTGACTCTTGTTCAGTGACCCTTGTTCAGGGACTCTTTCTCAGTGACTCTTGTTCAGTGACCCTTGTTCAGTGACTCTTGTTTAGGGACTCCTGCTTAGTGACTCTTGTCCGGGAACTCTTTCTCAGTGACTCTTGTTCAGTGACCCTTGTTCAGGGACTCTTTCTCAGTGACTCTTGTTCAGTGACCCTTGTTCAGGGACTCTTGTTCAGTGACCCTTGTTCAGTGACATATCTTGTTCAGTGACTCTTGTTTAGGGACTCCTGCTTAGTGACTCTTGTCCGGGAACTCTTGCTCAGTGACCCTTGTTCAGGGACTCTTGCTCAGTGACTCTTGTTCAGTGACCCTTGTTCAGGGACTCTTGCTCAGTCACTGTTCTTTCAGTTAAATTTTTCACTACTCAGTCACTGTTCTCTCAATTGTTCAAGTTTTGCGGTTTATAAATGTGTGGCAACTCTGTTTTAAGCAAGATTTCAGCAATTTCGAATCAAAGCGGGCCGAAACAACTGAGCGATTGGAGTGAGTTCACACATTAAAAAAAAAAAGAACAAATGGTCAACCTTTACCGAACTCTAGTTTGTTCCGGACTTCCGTGTTTTTTGTCCTCTTTGACTGAATGCTTAATGATCTGACTTTTTTATGGTTTTTAAAGGTTCAAATCTTAAACATGCAAAATTTGGTGACTCTAAGTCTTATATTTTCTGCGACTTTTTCTTTATCAACTTGACGTACTTTTCTACAACCTCATGCTACCCTTTTTACCCATTTTTAATGGGTATAATGAAATGAAATTTAAATTCCTCCCGTCTGTGAAATATTTAATGCATGATGTTTTGCCATCTCCTGGCACTGTAATTTTCCAGCCGAACAATGTTAATTTCTCGTTGTCATGGTCAATTAAATGCTTTCCACAGCATTTTCGTAGGCAAACGCATATCTCTTCTGCTCCTGGACAAAAGTATGAAGCTCTCGCATCTCAATTTTCGCTTTACACTGTGTGTAGGCCTGTCTTTTTACCTCTGCCCACGCTTATCTATCTATCTGACTGTCTGTCCAGGACCACGCCCACCAGAGTCCTTTCATGCCATTCTTTGTTCAAATGCTGCATTAAGTGCCACAGTTGAGCGACTCTTTAGCTCCAGCATCAGGACTTGGGCTGCCTTTTTAAATTGGCCTCTCTTGTCTGGACTATTTTCTGGTGAGCAGGTGAAGTAGGTCCATGGAGCACATCCTTTCGACTCTTGCTTATTTGAAATATTCCAAGCAGCAGGTAGTAGCAGCTTATTTGTAATTGTTGAAGTTTTACTTTTGTGCCCGTTTGGACAATGAAAATGTTAAGTGGCCAATGATTTCGCCTGATAAAATTAAAATGTTTATAAAATTACCTGCTATTTGAAATTTAGGTTTTAGAGAAATTTAAGCAGGAGAACTGGTACGTTCTAAGTGGTCTAAAATTATCACTTCTATTTTGTAATCTTGCTAAATCGTTTTTATACCCTTTTTTCGACTTTTTCCCTTTTAAACATAGAATCCATGGGAAGCTCAATTGCAGCCTTCATTTAGGTTAAGTCTTGTCAATGGCCTCCACACAAGCTGCTCCATGCTCCATTAGCGAAACATCGACAATCCTCAAGTGATTTTGCTCAACAAGTGAAAGAGCCCAATGTCAAAAGTTCTATCCACAGATGAGGCAAGAGTAAATTAGTGCACCCCCCCCCCTTATATGCATTTAACCCCCACATTCCATCACCCTCTGGCCACAGAAACTACATTGAAATGTAATTAAATACCAAAATGAACATGAAACTCCGGTACACAGACAGCCGGATAGAGAGGGAGTCAGGCATCCGCCTGTTTCACATATTATCGAAATGTGTCGCAGTTAGTAAATCTAAAATGCATTTGCAGCAGCAGCCTCTATTCTCTATTTACATTGAAATTATTTTGTCTATTCAACACTTTTGGTTGTGATTCTGCCATAGCAACAGGATCCATTAAATGTTTTAGGCCTGTCAACGGGACTTTGTAATTTTGTTGTAATGGTTCCCCGTAATGAGGTTCGATGCATGTGTCGCATTTAATTGGGGTTTTGTGACTAAGCAGGTGGTGGAGGCTGAAGATGCAAATGATGGGTAATTTATTTAGCAGGAAATACTGTCTGGAAATTACATTTGATTGGCTTAAGGGCTGATTGAAAATCAATGAGAAATTGAGACATTTCCGGAATTTCATTCGTTTCTCTGCTAAAGAAACTGCATTTCACATTGCAATAAGGAAGTAATTGTATTCTAAGTTGTAATCAAATCCCTCACTTGCTAAAAGTATCTTTTGGAACCTGATTCGCAAACTAATAACTAACTAAAAATGGCTAAGGTAAAATAGCGTGAAAAGTATTTTGTCTTGGATATATTGTTAAGGTATTTAAAGATCCATTATAAAATACAGTGCAACTTTTCTCTTTTCGATATTTCTTTGATAAATGTTCCTAAATGTTTCTTTTGGATTGACTTTTGCTTTCTTAAATCTTTTCAAGGAAACAAAGAGTACAAAAAATGCATAAGACTCTTTTTTGATTTGCATATCGCATACTTGGATGTCCCGTGCGACATTGAAAATCAACATTTGTTATCAGTTCGTCAAAATTTCATACAGAAAGTTTATCCAATACTGAGCGCAAATAGAGATTTTATATACAATTTAAATATAAAAACCCGTGCTGAAAAATAAGAAGATTTGCGACCTTGGTACTTATATAAAGTAGGTCCCGTGCGACATTAAACAAAATTTTTACATTAATAATTTTTTTGTAATATCATACTTTTTAATTATTTTTATCTAAATGAGCAAAAATAGCATTGAAAAAAAATAAAGAGAGTTGCAAACTGTGTTAAAGGACGATCCAATATTTTTGAAAAATGTTTTTATGTGAAAATAAATACATATATTTTCTTTTGATTCAAAAATTTTTTTTACTAAGGTATATGGGCATTTCCTTGATGTCGAACGCGGACGTTCAAAGTAAAAAAGGCAAAATAAAAGGCATTTTCAATTCGTTTTTACTTTATAATGAAGGTATTGAGTAGCACTATAAATAGTGCTAAAGCGAATGACAGGTGAAATACTGATTCCAAAATAATGGCAAAATATGAAGCGATTTGAACGGGACAAAAACAGAAGTTGCTTTCGGGGCCACCTACATATAGGCAGAACTTAGCGAAACCTGACGCATTTCTAAAACCCAAAATGTTTTAGAATTTTATGCATGAATGGTACTTTGAAATGGTTTTTAGTTGGTTCAAAAATCTTCGGTACTTTTTTTTAAATAAATAATAATCTGATTCGTAACGGGACATTGCGAACGGGACATTTTTTCCAATATGATTCAAGTGGGTATGATTATTTATATATTTATGCATTTTAAACATAAACAATAACTAGCACTAATCCCGACGTTGCTCGGGTCTCTACAATTGTATTGAAATGGTTTTTGCACAAAACACAAAAAATATTAGTATGAATTAATTTTAACCACTAAACTTTACACTTACAGACGCGAACGGGACCAACTTTGAACGACATTAAAATATAACAAAAAAAATTTTACCAATTGGGATTTTTTTATTAAATTGCTTATAAAAAAATCTGTTTGTGCTAAACTTTCCATGCATTCACTTCCTTAATTTGTGACACACTGATAACTAATGTTCTTTTCGGGGTCAGGTATCGAACGGGACATTGAAAAATGGACTAAAGGAAACCAAAAATTTGCAGTTAATCGCGGATTGCATTGTACCCTTTGCTTTTTTCGATTTTTTAGATAAATTATAATGTAAGAGACATTTTGTAGAACAGTCTTTATCATGTATGATCTTTCTTAAAGAAGATAATAACAAATAAAGCATGCACTTTTAAAATGGCAAAAAAAAAGAAAATGCACTTTTGCAACTTTGCTGTCGATTTACTCATTGAGGTTAATGACCATATGCTCACTTTAATTAAGTTAGTTAAATTTGAATGATCTTTAGCATAATATGAAAAACAGAAAGATTTCAAGAACTTTTTAGATTTTTAGCCTCGGTGGACATTTTTGGGGATATGCCCATAGGAGTATCAGATATTTCAAATTTTTAAGTCATTGATAATAAAAATTTGATACCATAAAAAAAACTTTTCTTAGTAAAACACATTTTTTCCGACCGATCGATTTTTGTTGCTAGCTATATGCTATAGTCATCCGATTTTGATAATTTTTTTCGAAATTATGTGAAAGCATATAAAACTAATATATACAAGATTGGGGACGCTACGATAAAAACAAAAAAGTTTTTCTCACTAAGTAGTTTTTGACCGTCCGTTTATATGGCAGCTATATGCTATAGTCATCCGATTTTGATAAATTTTTCAGAATTATGTGAAAACATATAAAACAAATATATACTACGATTGGAGACGCTACGATGGAAATCAAAAAAGTTTTTCTCACAAAGACTTATTTTTCGACCGATCGGTCCTATGGCAGCTATATGCTATAGTGATCCGATTTTGATACATTTTTCCAGAATCATGTGAAAGCATATAAAACTAACATATACAAAGATTAGTGACGCTACGATGGAAAACAAAAAAGTTTTTCTAACTAGAACTAGTTCTTAGACCGATCGTTCCTATGGCAGCTATATGATATAGTTATCGGCCGGGCGGTTCCGACATATTAGTTGCGTGCAGAAAAGAAGACTCTGTCAAAATTTCAGCTCAGATAGCTTTCAAACTGAGAGACTAGTTCGCGTAGAAACAGACAGCGGGGGGGGGGAGTGACGGATAGGAAGAGAAGAGGAATTAACTTTGCTTCGTCCTGATCAAGAATATATATGTTTATGGGGTGGAAATGAATATTTCTATGCACTTCTGAATTATTATACACTTTTCAAGTGTATAATGACATACTGATAGAAAAATCCCCGTGCGACACGCCCGGGGGAAAGTGCTTAAAGTTGGATTTTAAAAAAGTATAAGGCTTTTTTTTAGGTAAAATCAAAACCATTTTAAAGTGACATCAATGCACAGTTTTCGCTGAAGTCGGCGTTTGAATTGTTCGTCGAGAAGACCACTTCTGTTTTTGTCCCGTGCGAATGCCTTGGGATTTTTGCAATTATTTAAAAAAAATAAAAATTGCTCAAAATCAACCATAACACCAATTAAGGCTTCTGTCAAAACAAAAATCCGTTTTATTTTGTTATTTTTTTTTGTCACTTTAAAAATGTTTGACGGTCCCGTTCGACATAATGGAAATACCCATTTACTGAACATTACAGTTAAGCTCCAGTTCGTAAACTTTCCATATTTCTGGCTTATTGGTATCAAGTGGACACACGAGACAACTAATGCAATAAATGCTATGTCTAAACAGTGATAACTTTCTCAGAACGTTACAAATGCATTTAAATGAGTGGACAATCGTTTAATTGCTTCTAAACTATTTTCTAATTCCTGTTAAATTTCTTCAGCAAATATATTTCGTTACAAGTTCTTTGTCGTACGCGTGCATTCGTGATCCGTGCGTGATTTGATTTGATTGATTTGATTTGGGGGAAAAAGAGCGTTGTAGAATGCATCTACATAAATCCCTAAGTATAAAATTATATCCCTAGTAATTGTTACACCTTTTCATTGTAAAATCAACTCTAATCAATACCTTTGTTATTTTTCCCACAGGTAAAGCAACTTGGCAACAAATCTGTATCCTGGATTCGTCTAAGGGATAAGCACATACTCACTGTCGACAGGTAATTAGACGCAAATGACATAAATCCAAAAATTATTCTCTTATAGAAAAGAAGCCTTAAGGCATTTCTCTGTCTGTCTGTTCGAATTAATGTTAATAAATGTCTTGATGATATCAAAATTCCTGTTGATTACTCAGAGAGAGAGAGAGAAAATGTTGATTATTATTTGCCTTAATTGACACCGAATGTGTTTGTTAACGAGTCGAGCATACTAAACATGCATGTATACATTTGTAGAAATAATAGACAAAATAATGAATGTCCCTGGGCGAAATCAGAAGTTGGCTTTTCATCATGCCAGGAATGTGTTTCAAATCTAATTAGAGCCAAAATTATTGTATAAAAGAATTCAAAGGAAAACGGAAAATTTGCAAGTCTCCACTGACAGTGAATTCAATTGAGACGTCAATCGAAAACAATTTAGAACAAAATGAATTAGAAACAAAAACTTTATTTTCCCTAAGTTGAAGTGAATTTTCAATTACCAATAGGTGGGCCATCAATGAATTCAGTTTGTAGAAATGTGGATGTCCTTTTTTATACCCTGGAGTATGACATGCGAAGCGGAAACACAAGTGTGCAATTTCATTGCAATTTTAGTATTTTTTTTTAGCAAAATCCAATGTAAAAACTTTCTGCCGGTGTCTGTAGTTTTTCCTGCTGCAAACATTTCCAGCTTATTACTTTGATAGAAAAGTAAAACCAATGAACCTTTCACATTAGATAAGGACACGGCTGTGTGTGTGTGTGTGTGTTGTTTGGCAAACGGATGAATGGCTGAACAGGAATGAATGACTGGCGAGGCAAACAGACTGTGGAGACCATTGAAATTTAGCTGAGATAGTGTCCTTACTGATTGCTTCCTGCAGTGCAAGTGCAGGGCGCTTTTCCGCTGACCGTGTGTGTGTGTGTGTGTGTGTCTGTGCTTCCTGCTCCAATGTCTTCTGTCACATTTATCTAGAAAGTTTTCTTTCTTTTTTTGCTGCTGCCTCAAAGAAAACCCCAACAGCTCCTTCATGGCATATCAAGCATAATGGGAGTAGATTTCAAAAAAAAAAAAAAAAAGGAAGAAAACTTTTAGCCACTCGCGTGTGGAGACAAGGAGTTGTGTATTGTATAATAGCGCAAATGATGTGTTTACACTATCATATAAATGTCACGTGCAAGGCGATCTTTTGTTTGTCCACAGGATACATCCCCTCACACACACACACACACAGGCACACAAGCTTTTTCAGATTTATGGCCACACAATAGATTATTTCTGTTTGCACTGGTTGGACGAGAACCTGGGACAGAATAATTACGCCACCTTGGCTACTGGTTGGTTATCTCTTATCTTTTTGCACCTGCGTGTGCAACAGACGAGCTACCTTTAATGGAATTCTCAAATGAAAACCACAAAACTGCACATAAAACATTTACTTTAGCCAAGTTGAACGAAATGAGTTTGAAAATTGTCTTTTGCAGCTTCTTTACAAGCCAAAAACTTATTAAACTTTAACAAAGCACGAGTCCGCAGTGCAGTGAACACTTGCAGTGCACGAAGTGGTGGGTAAGAGTCAAGACACGAACCAACACGAAGAGACGCGTTATTTGAAAAATCCATATGATTTCCTTCTTTACCCATTGGTCACACTAATTTAAAAGGATTGCTTTAAGGGCGTCTTCTACCTTTGAACAGGGTTTTATGAGTGTTTTTTCAAAAAATTCTGGAGAGAAAACCATAAGAGCTTTTTCCATTCGGGTTTTTATTTTGTATTATTTATTAATTAAATTTTGCAATTCGAGGGCTGTTCAACAAGTTATCGGCCTGCCAATTAAGGTCTTCAAAAAAAGATGTAGAGGTGGTAGCCATGATTCCGGGACTCCAGGTTATCGAAAATGAAAACGGTAAATGAGGTTATGATCAGAATTGATGTAATTCTGGCCCATACCAAATATTTTATTTTATTTTCAAAAAATTGGCGGCCATTAAAAAAAAAAAGTATATATTCGATTTTTCAAGTTTTTACTCGTTATTTTTCAATAAATTGGCGGCCATGCAAAAAAAAATTTTGGTTTTCAAAATCTGGAGTTGGTTGTTCGAACGCAATTCGACTATCTTCATCTCGCTTTTTAAAAACGGTAGAGAATTGCGGGCTCGAGTAATGTCGGTATATAAGCGTATTAACTCTGTAAAATATTTAATTTTGTAGTAGGATTGTTTCTTTAAATATAAGTTACCAATATCATTTTCCAAGTTATTAGTCACGTAAACGGGATATTTCTTGAACAGGACGCGGTGATTTCTGACCGCCGTTCATCTGTCAGTGCATCGCTCCTCCATACTCTCGGTCTTTGCCTACTTACACAAATATCTATTGGAAATGAAGGGAGGGCACGCAACTGAAAGCGGCACTGTCCACTAAGACTATTACCATCTCCGCTCTCTTTTTCGTAAGTGGACTGCGGAGTGTTGTTTGTTCTCGTTTTTGCAGTGAAAAAATGTTTTTTCTTTACAGAGTACGCGGGGGTGCCACGCTATTGTTCATCTGATCGAAAAAATCGATGTATGGGGGCTTGAAAGGAAAAATGATGAGTAAAATATATGTCTAAAAGGTTCGAACAACAAATATAAAATATATATAATTATAAAATCTATTTATAAATACATTTACTATTTTTGGACAAATGGTCAAGAAGTAAAGTTGGATGGGTTGTTGTGAGGGGGAGGCGGGTAGTGGATTCGAAACAATAATGCTAAAGTCTTCCCACAACAGCGGCAGCAGGCCTCACTTAGTCGCTAAGTCCCCGCTACTAATGGCCACTCAAAAGACACTCAAAGTTATTTAGTTGCGGCATTTAAACAGCTTCTTCTTCTTCATCTTCTGTTGCTTTTTCTGCCACACCCCCCCCCGAGGGGGGGGTGGGAGGGAGTACAACAAAGTTGTGTTGTGTTTTGCAGTACAGAAACATGCAAATGTCGTCCAAATGGTGGGGTACTAAAATAAGTTGCATTTAATGTCATTGTTGCAATATTTTTGTTTCTCCCCCACCCCCACCCCCCTCTCTCTCTCTCAAATTGCCCTCTGCACTTTGCCTAAAGTGCAAAAATGTTTCCGCATTTTGCTCCAACGGGCCACGCCCCGCTCCTGGCATGCACACATGCGTTGACACTGCTTATTATGGGTACCCCTTCTTCACCCTTGCACTAACAAGTTTTGATACTAAACCCAGATTAGACCCTTGCGTTTTGCACTCGTAAAACTCGACATTTTATGACTTTTGCCATTTCCTTGTGCGCCCCCCCTTTTGTCGTCTAAGCTGCCCCCTCCCTGGTCGCTGTATTTCTTATCAAGATTTTGTAGTTACTTTATAATTTTCATTTCGTTTTAAAGTTTTCCCAGTAGCGGTGACTTTTCTCAACATTATTTGCCATATTTCTGTGCCTTCCCACACATCCTCCACGTCTTTTGTGGTTTGCTTTTTTCATACTCAAGTGCTGGGAAGTGACCCGATGCTGCATAACTTTTTCGTCTGCAATTTATTGTTTGCTTTTGGCACAAAGCGAAAAAATTGTGAGCTAGCCTCATAAAAAGTTTCGCAGATCTCTCTAGATGCTACACACCACAAATAGATACATGAAACCAATGCACATAAAAACGTGTTAATAAAACAAGTAAAACAAGAACAATATGTGTGATTGGGGGCGGCTGTTTCTGCCCGTGAAGGGTAGAGCGGTAAAAGGGGAAGATAAGTGAGTTGGGAGGTTTTCCAACTTTATGACCGAAAGGAGAGTTGGAAAAAATAAATAGTAGAAACATTTACAAAAGAAACGTGTCACCTTGAAGTTGAACAGAGGCTATCATCACAGAGCGATGTCTGATTGCATTTGTTATTCTGTTGAATCAAAGTTATATAGATTTATGGGTGCAGTCTTTAGCGTATTAGCGGTGTAACACACTAGGAATGTGGGTAGTTGGTCGCTTTGCTGTGATATATTTACTTTAACATTCTCAATGTCGGAGTGATTTATTGACCAGTTGCAGGCAATGGAAGAAAAAACTAAATACAGGCAGAGTGAGCGACCGCGACAAAGGTACAAAGTGGGCATCTCCGTTCGCTATGCAAAAATTGGAGGTGTTTTTTTGTACAGCGCTTAGACACACACACACACATACATTCAGACGTTGTTTTTCTCAGAGAAATATTTGGCATTTATCTGATCAACTGGTACGGGCACACTTAATTTAAAGGAAGACAAGAGTTCAACAAATCAACAATTTTGTGTGCGTTTTCTCAAATCGGACTTGAAAAATGTAAGAAAAAACTTCTGAATAGAAATCAAATACATTTTTATGGTGCGTGATCATTCGTGATCGTGGCACAATCGTAGGTTAAGCGAAACGCTAAAGAACTATTTTTTTTATTGAATCGTGCGTTACTTGAAGGTATGGAACATACACCCAGAGAAATCTCCCCCATTCCGCCAAACTAAAATCTGCTTCAATTTAGTTTTTTTCGTCTTGAATTTTCAAGAAGAAATCTGCTTGAAATCGAAAACTTTGTGTGTTTGGTGGCAAGAGGTGAGACAAAAAATAGAGCTTGAAAATTCATGTTAATTTCAATTTTTTTATGCTAATATAAAAAATTCTGTCTCGTGAATTTTAAAAGGAAATCTGCTTGATATCAAGCACAGTCTATCGTTTTTCTTTGGGGGTAAAAGTTAAAGGAGGGACCATAACTGTTATAACTTTTGGATAAAAATTTTGTAATAACAATTATTTTCTAGTTTTACATAAAAATTTAAAAATAATCGTTATTCTATGATTTTAAAATAAAAATTTTGTTTTAAAGATTAAATGGTAATTTTTATATACAAATTTTGAATAACAGTTAAAACCAGGGCTGCAAACCCCTTTAATTTTGACTGGGGTTCGGTTCGGGGTTCGAACCCTTACCTTACTCTGGGGTTTGGTTCCACAACCGGTTCCCTTCAAATTAAGAACCGAGGTTCGGTTCAGGTTCGGGTTCCAGATAGCATTTTATATATTTATCTACATAATAAATAATTTAATAGAATTTGAAGACAAGATGCCCTATAATCTGCTGCCTGATGGCTTGGATGTCAAGCACATAAGTGATCTGTCTTGATTGATTGATTGTATGTATGTTTAGAAGAGTTAAGCGATTCTGCCAACTTGCACTCACAGCGAAAGTCATCTCTCCTTCACTGTAGTGGGATTGCTGAATCTGATGTGATTTTTGTGGCTATGAAACCTGCCTAAAACCTGGCCACTTTTAGCCTAAAATAAGAGATGAGCTTTATCTGCGTACCGTGATTTAGTAACTGTGATTGACCATATCAGCGTAACTGTGATTAAGTCACAGTGACTGGCAGTCATCAAATCACGCTGTTGCTTCAAATATGCAGTCACTGTGTATTAATGGTGCCAGTGACCGTGACTTAATCATATCCCTAACTTAAAGTGTTCAGCCACACACACACGTACATACATTTCCGAGAATTCAGTCAAATTATTTTTTTCTACAAATGGGACCGCCACAACACGGCTTTGGCTGGCATATTGTGAGTGAAATGCTAAAAGAACTTTATTTGTGAGTTTGGTTAAAAAAATGAAGTAATTTAAATAAAGTTCAACTTTCCCTTGTATTCACAGTGCCATTGTATCTCCATACGAACAAAATTGTACACAGAAATACGGTTTCAGATACAAATTGAATTCCCTTGCTTGAGGTTGTGTAAAATAACACAGTCCAGTCTTTTGTTGCGGATGGGAAAAAGTGTCGCCATCCGTACATGGGCATATGATTTTTATTTTCTTCATAATAATGAAATATTTTAAACCATCAAAGTGCAAAAATAAATTCTATGCTTTTATTGCAATTTATTTTAGAACCGAACCCCATCGATAAGAAAACGGGTTAGGTTCGGGTTCTCGTGATTATTTTCAATGGGGTTCGGTTCCCGGTTCGGTTCAGGCATCACCAGAACCTGAACCGAAACCGGTACCGGACCGGTTTGCAGCCCTGGTTAAAACTAATTTTAATTATAAAAATTTTAATTAATTTTTATTTTGTAATTTTTATAATAAAAATTACTTTTTAATTGTTATGAAAAATTTTTATTATAAAAATTTGTATAAAAATTACTTATCTAGTAGGCGTTTGTAAATTATAGAATATCTTTGATAGAAGGATACAAGATTTACTTAAACCTACTAGATTAGTAATTTTATAAAAATTTGTTTATTAAAAAATGTTTTATAACAATTTAAAATTAATTTTTATTATAAAAATTACAAAGTAAAAATTAATTTAAAGTTTTATAATTAAAGTTTGTTTTAACTGTTATAAAAAATTTTTATATAAAATTACCATTTAACTGTTAAAACGAAATTTTTATTTAAAAATTATAATATAACAATTTCAAAATTTGTTTGTGATAAAAATTGAATAAAAATTTATCCCATTTAAGGACTCACCATTCAAAATGATGAAGATTCATGTACTCCATTTTATCAGTGGATTCATATTTCGGGTAATTTTTTCACTTCCATACTTGGTCCCTGGTTTAAAGTGTATGGAACATATAATCCTTACATATAATCCTTATACTTTTAGGCAGAACAAAATTATTTTGGATTTTTTTTGAGCCCCTTGCCTCGCCCGTAATTTGATAAAAACGTTATATCTTACAGTATTTTGGCGGTAGATTGTTCCAGCCTTCTAGACATATGTTTAAACCATCATTACTTATAGAGTTCCATACATCGTTTCTCCATCGGATGAACGATATTCGAGTTACCGCCCACGCAATTTGAAGAATACCTCATATTTCCCTCAATTTTGGAGTTTGACTGTTCGGATCTATTACACAAACATTTCAATCACCATTTACCGTTTCCCGTTCAGATGAGCGATAGTCGAGTTATAAGCTAAACAATTAATTAAGCTGGGCAGCATTGGCCTCAATTGTGATGGGCAGCACTTACACAGTTTGTGACGCCTATCTATTTTCTAAATCTTGAATACATAAATTAATTTAAATTACAATTTCTTTTCCTCATTTCAGAGCGGTCTTTATTGCCGATCAGCGTTTTCTGGCCATCAAACAGCCCGACAAATATTGGACGCTGCAAATCAAATATGTTCAGGCCCGAGATGCGGGAGCCTATGAGTGTCAGGTCTCTACAGAGCCGAAAGTCAGCGCTCGTGTGCAGCTGCAAGTTGTGGGTAAGTTTGGCCATGAACATGAACATTGAATTGGAGAGGCAAGTCACAAGTTCTGTGCACATGCAATTAGGAAGCACAAAGTGAAAGGTCAAGCGACGGCAACATATGCGAAAACTTTTCAGGACTTTAGACAAAGAGAAAGACAGTGGGGGGTGGGGGAGGGGGAAAGGGAATCTAATTTTGGGGTCACACATGGGCCGAGATCTTTTGCATCTTTCATGTGGCTTGCTGCCTTTTGAAATTACTCGGTAAATTGCATTCAAATTCTGACCAGCTGCATTTGCCATTGCCCAAAATGCTGTATTTCTTTTCCTTTTTTTTTTTTTGTTCCTTACATTTCACCACAAAGCATATTTCTTTGCATGGTCAAGTTTTTTAACGAGAAAACTTTTGGTTGCACACACTCGACTGACTGGGGTGTTGTGGAAAAAGTTAATTAAATTTGATGTTTGCACACACACACACACAACAGCAAATCGTATGACCAATGTAGGGAATGTATACTGTAATTGATATGAGAATTATTTGGTATTTTTGTAAATAGATACATCTGGATGTTGTGTGTTTGGGTGACAAACAACCGCACTGACCACATCCTCTCTCAAGCCAAGCAATGTCATCATCTGGCACCAAAACAAAACTTTTGCCAGAGAAATAAAAATCAATGCAAATATTTGTGGCAAGTAGACATTTAGTCATTTACTTTCTAACAAATAGTTTTTCACATTAAAAGTTTGATTTTAATCCAAGCAGAAGATCTCTAATATTGGTAATATACTGAAAAGAAAAACTATCTACATTGGTTTGGGTGTAACAGATAAATTTAGTTAGATTAAAATATAAGAAAACTTTTTAAGAAATAATAAAAAACACACAGTATACTTGATATTGAGTGTTTTCATTCATTTGCTTGCATTAGAAAGAAAACCAGAGATCGACACGTCCGAAACTAAAGTTTATAAGTTTACTAGCATATAACCCGGCGCGCTTCGCTTCGCCACCATCAGTAAAGCCGCCAAAATGATGAAAAAAAAAACGTTTGGCAATGATCCCACCCCCGCCCCCATTTTCCGACCATCAGAAATGAGAAAATTATTTTCCACCTAGTTGGCCCATTAAGCGTACAAACGCTTAAACCACCCCCGCCACCCATTATCCGACCTTGAGGGTAAGTAAGCGCAAAGCTAAAAACTTTATCCTATTTAATTGGCCCATAGAGCTTTCAAACCAAATTTAATACATATCGGCCCCACCCCCGCACACATAATCCGACCTTTGCAGTGAACTTCCCGAAATAAAAAAACACTTGTTTCCATTTATTCTGACCCTAGAGCTTACAAAACGAATTTTATTCAGATCGGCTCACAAATAGCCATTGTCACTGAACCGAAATACGCCCACCATTATTCTTGCCTGTGGGCGGAAATTCCACCACCAAGAAATCAAATGTCTAATTATTTTCTATAATGTGTTTACAAACCCATTTTGAAGCCTATCGGATTAAAAATAGGTTTTTACCATATAGAATTTTCCAGGCATTTCCCCATTCTCGGGTCGAATTTTCCAACATCGGAAAATCTCAAGTCAACTTATTTTGTATACTATCGCTACAAACCGAGTTTGAAGTCAATCGGGTGAAAAATAGTGTTTTCCATATAGAATTTTCCGGCTATTTTCCTTGTGGGTGGATTTTCCACAATCGAAAAATCACATGTCTAATTATTTTGCATACTATCCTAACAAACCGAGTTTGAAGCCAATCGGATGAAAAATAGTTTTTTCCATATGGAATTTTCGGACTTTTCGGCTCCGGATTTTCCATCATCGGAAAAATCTCAAGTCAATATTGCATACATCCCACAAACCGAGTTTGAAGTCAATCGGATGAAAAACAGTTTTTCCATGGAATTTTCGGAATTTCCCGACTTTTCGGGCGCATTTTCCAACATCGGAAAATCTTTTGTCTAATTATTTTGCATACTATCCTTACAAACCGAGTTTGAAGTCAATTGGATGAAAAATAGTTTTTCCATATAGAATTTTCCGGGTATTTTCCTTGTGGGTGGATTTTCCAACATTTGAAAAATCTCATGTCTAATTATTTAGCATACTATCCTTACAAACCGAGTTTGAAGCCAATCGGAAGAAAAATAGTTATTTTCCTTATGGAATTTTCCGGGGAATTTCCCGACTTTTCGGGTGGATTTTCCAACATCGGAAAATCTCAAGTCTTAATTATTCTGCTTACCGTCCTCACAAACCGAGTTTGTAGTCAATCGGATGAAAAATAGTTTTTTCCATAAAGAATTTTCCGGCCATTTTCCTTGTGGGCGGATTTTCCGGAATCGGGAAACAGGTGTCCAATTATTTCGTTTACTTTAGTTACAAACCAAATTTCAAGTCAATCGGATGAAAAACAAAATTTTCCCCATAGTAGCTTTTCCGGGAGTTTTCCACCCCTTAGGAATGGAATTTTCCAAAACCCCGCCTTGGTGCTCACTTTCAACTCATAAGGAAACTTCTGTGAAAATTTCAGCTTTCTATCTCTTACCGTTCAGGCTCTACGTTGATTGTCAATCAGTCAGTCAGTCGCGGACGCCCCAAAAAGAAAAAAACGTTGATGATCCGCCCCTTTCCGCACGTGAGAAAAGTATACCTACTGCCCGTTAAGCGTACAAACGCTAAACCCCCGTCCTTATCCGACGGGGTGAGTAGCGCAAAGCTAAAAACTTTATCTATTTTTGGCCCATAGAGCTTTCAAACCAAATTTATACTTCGGTAAAACCCACCCCCGACCCATACCGACCTTTCGTGAACTTCCCGAAATAAAAAAACACGTGTTTCCATTTATTGACCCTAGATCTCAAAACAATTTTATTCGATCGGCTCAATCTTGTCATGCCGAAATACGCCCACCTTATCGCCTGTGGGCGAAATTCTACCCCGAGAAATCAATGTCTAATTATTTCTTTCACCGATTTGAAGCCAATCGTTAAAAATGGTTTTACGGAATTTTCCGACTTTCGTGCGGATTTTCCAACATTGGAAAGTCTCAAGTCTAATTATTTTGCTACTATCCTTACAAACCGAGTTTGAAGTCAATCGGATGAAAAATAGTGTTTTCTATATTTTCCGGCCATTTCTTGGGAGGATTTTCCACCAACAAAAATCACATGCCTAATATTAGCAAACACCCTTACAACCCGAGTTTAAAGCCAAACGGATGAAAATGTTTTTTCCATATGGAATTTTCCGGGAATTTCCCGACTTTTCGGGCGCATTTTCCAACATCGGAAAATCTTATGTCTAATTATTTTGCTTACCATCCCCACAAACCGAGTTTGAAGTCAATCGGATGAAAAATGTTTTTTCCATGAAGAATTTTCGGCATTTTCCTTGTGGGTGGATTTTCCACAATCGAAAAATCACATGTCTAATTATTTAGCATACTATCCTTACAAACCGAATTTGAAGCCAATCGGATGAAAAACAGTTTTTCCATATGGAATTTTCCGGGAATTTCCCGACTTTTCGGGCGCATTTTCCAACATCGGAAAATCTTATGTCTAATTATTTTGCATACTATCCTTACAAACCGAGTTTGAAGTCAATCGGATCAAAAATAGTTTTTCATATAGAATTTTCCGGGTATTTTCTTTGTGGGCGGATTTTCCAACATTTGAAAATCTCATGTCCAATTACTTAGCATACTACCATTACAAACCGAGTTTCGAAGCCAAACGGATGAAAAATAGTTTTTTTCCATATGGAATTTTCCGGGAATTTCCCCGACTTTTCGGGCAGATTTTCCATCATCGGAAAATCTCAAGTCTAATTATTCTGCTTACCATCCTCACAAACCGAGTTTGAAGTCAATCGGATGAAAAATAGTTTTTTCCATGAAGAATTTTCCGGCCATTTTCTTGTGGGCGGATTTTCCGAAATCTGGGAAACAGGTGTCCAATTATTTCGCTTACTTTAGTTACAAACCAAATTTCAAGTCAATCGGATGAAAAACAAAAATTTTCCCCATAGTAGCTTTTCCGGGAGTTTTCCACCCTTAGGGGTGGAATTCCAAAAACCCGCCTTAGTGCTCACTTTCAACTCATAAGGAAACTTCTTGAAAATTTCAGCTTTCTATGTCTTACCGTTCAGGCTCTACGTTGATTGCCAATCAGGACAAACTCTTTTTATATATATAGAGATTGTTTTGAATGACATATGACAAGCTATTCACAATGAAAACAAGACAACATAAGGGCCCACCGGAATTGGTTTCCAGATCGGTTTCTGCTTTGATACCATGTTTTTAAGTACATTCCCTAGCCAAGCACCAACTATCGTTTGTTGAATAAACAATTCATGTGTATCATAACTTCTAATCGTTGACTTTCAGTGCAATTTTAAGGTCATTCCATTTGAATAAAAAACCAAACCCATTCAAGCGCCTAACAGACGGGGGTTGGAAAGTAAATTTACATTTTGAGCAACAAATTGAATTTTCTTTTTATCCAACTAACACTTTGGTTTTATGAAAACGAAGAAAACGTTAGATACGTAAGAGGGCACACCACATGCTGGGGGCCTGGGCATAAAAGGCTAAATGCCAAGAAAAAAGAAGGGTGCAGCCCAGAGAGAGAGAGAAGAGGGAGGGCCATAGACTGGATAATGGCGTTTGCCAAAAGTGATTTTCGCATTTCCGGCTGAGCTAATTTGTATGCTAAACACTAGGTCGTGTGTGTGTGTGTGTGTGCCAGCGGGCGGCACCCAACAGGTATCAAGCCAATCCACACAAAAAAAAAATCAAATAAATTTGTATGCGCGGCCACATTTGCCTTAATCTAACGACAAGTTTAAGCACAAAAGATTTCTATTCATGCCCTGAAGAAGACTTCTCCGACAATAGATTCAGTCAGCCTCTCTCCTATTCTAGTATTTTTTGCCATTATTTGCAGTCATTTGGCAATGTCCGTGTCCAAGTCCAATCATCCTTTGTTTGATGTTGGCCTTTCTTTCCATTTCTTCCTCATTCGTTGCCATAACCATTATCGGCAGCACCTACTATACCAAACTATATACCATATATAACCCCGTCGTCGTCGTCGTCATCAGTTTGGTGCTACTTTTTTTTCGGCTTGATTTTTTGTATGCCTTGGCCATGTAATTTGTATTTATTGCATCGTTTTGTCTGTGCCAGCGACTAAAACTCCCTTTGCATGTTCCAACGGCTTCTGTTGCGAAGGCCACTGCCAATGGATTTCATATTGAGGCTGGGCCTGCTGTTTGATTTCTAAGCCGTTGGGCTTGTTTGGCGTAATAGGCTCGTAGTTTTCGGTCAATTTGTTATACGTTATGTATGCGTGGGGTGGGGAGTGGAAGATTGAGAGCTGGTCTATTTGTTTTCCTGCTTTCTTGGTTTGGTTTAAATGTCAGTTTCTTTGGTTTTGGCTCATTAACTTGTGAATAAACAGGAATAATGGTTCAAAAATCCAACAATTAAGCTAAAATTTAACATCAAAAGCTGCAAACGAAATTGTTTTTTATGTTTATGACTCAAGCTTATTTAAATCAAATACAAATAACAAATGCAAGAGCGTTTACCTAAAACCAGGGAATAACCCCTGAAACCCATGTTCAATGTACACTGTACATATACAAAACGAGAAGGCAAAGCTAACTTCGACTGTGCCGAAGTTTTAATACACTTGAAAAACTTTACTCAAACTGATTTAACCGGAAAAATATATATAGGATATAGATAACAGTTATTTAGAATTTTTAAATCATTGATAATAAAATTTGATACCATAAAAAAATCTTTTCTTAGTAAAACACATTTTCCGACCGATCGTCCCTATGGCAGCAATATGCTATAGTCATCCGATTTTGATAATTTTTTTCGAAATTATGTGAAAGCATATAAAACTAATATATACCAAGATTGGGGACGCTACGATAAAAAACAAAAAAGTTTTTCTCACTAGAAGTAGTTTTTTGACCGTCCGTTTATATAGCAGCTATATGCTATAGTAATCCGATTTTGATAAATTTTTCAGAATTGTGTGGAAACATATAAAACAAATATATAATACGATTGGAGACGCTACGATGGAAATCAAAAAGTTTTCTCACAAAGACTTATTTTTCGACCGATCGTTCCTATGGCAGCTATATGCTATAGTGATCGATTTTAATACATTTTTTCCAGAATTATGTGGAAGCATATAAAACTACCATATACCAAGATTAGTGACACCACGATGGAAAACAAAAGTTTTTCTAACAAAAACAGCTCGTCGTCTGATCAAGAATATATATAGTTTATGGGGTCGGAAATGAATATTTCTATGCGTTACAAACTTCTGGGCAAAATTAATATACACTTTTCAAGTGTTGTGTTATTCTTACTAAAAAAATGTTCAGTTCAATTGTTTCTATGGCAGTGATACGATATCGTCATCTTATACAAATGATTCTGAGGTATTCGCAGCGTGCAGTAAAATAAAGAAGAAGAATCTGTGCAAAGTGTAAGCTTGAATATAAGAGGAGCTTTTGAAAGCTTTGACAATTATTTTCTCAGTTGCCAATTGAAACTTCTCTGCTCCCATATTTAAATCCGTTATAAAGACAAGAGTGGTTTTGCAAACCAAGAAGCAACAACTACAACGCCGATAGATAGTGAACCAGAAAACCATTTTTGAAACGAAAGTCTTAGTATTGATAAAATAAAAATACTTTAAGGTCTTTTTAACAAATTTGTTTGCTCAACTTTCATGAGTTTCTAAAACCAGGGGTCGGCAAAGTAAGCAGAGAAGTTGCCAGTGGCAACTGAGTAAAATATTCGTATACATATAAACAAAAAAAGGGCCAAAAGCTAGTTTTTTCACCACTGTTCCAAAAGAACGCATTAACATTTTGCTGATTATATATACATATACGTATACCATATTTGAATGTAATGAAATTTATAAGGTACTTTGTTTGTAAATAATCCAGTCAGTGTTGATTAAAATTGAAACAATCCCATGTGTTCTACAAATCGTTTTCGACCCCAAAAACGACTCTATTTCCATACGATTTGGGTCGTTTTTGGGATCAAAAGCAAATTTTTGAACACATGCGAATATATCGGTTATTTTAAATTACAGGTCAACTGAATAGACTCAAATTTTCTGCCGAATCTACTTGTCATCATATTTGGTTTTGAAAATTTATAAGAGTTATTCGAAACCTAATGACATTATATACTTATTTTCGACTGAGGACTGTTTGGAATTAAGAGCTCCAATGTTAGATTCTGATTGCTGTACTTTACACTATTCTTGCTGATTTCCTTACATGCGTCGAACAGTGTGAACCCAGCCTTAATAAAATAATGGAAGTAATTTTTTTTTATTATCTGCAAATCGTTAGTGGTAATATGTAATGGTAATCGTAACGTTGTAATCGTTATTATCGCAGGTAATTGTAATGGTAATCGTAACACTGAGTTTGACTAAAGAATTTTTAATACCAAGAAGCGACATCTCATATACAATTTTTATACACTTGAAAAGTGTATATTAATTTTGCCCAGAAGTTTGTAACGCATAGAAATATTCATTTCCGACCCCATAAACATTTATTCTTGATCAGGACGACGAGCTGAGTTCATTTCCGCTTGTCCGTCCGTCCGTCAGTCCGTCTGTCTGTTTCTACGCGAACTAGTCTCTCAGTTTTGAAGCTATCGAGCTGAAATTTTGCACAGAGTCTTCTTTTTACTGCACGCAACTAATATGTCGGAACCGGCCGGATCGGATAACTATATCATATAGCTGCCATAGGAACGATCGGTCTAAGAACAAGTTCTAGTTTGAAAAACTTTTTTGTTTTCCATCGTAGCGTCACTAATCTTGGTATATGTTAGTTTTATATGCTTTTACATAATTCTGGAAAAATGTATCAAAATCGGATCACTATAGCATATAGCTGCCATAGGAACGATCGCTCGAAAAATAAGTCTTTGTGAGAAAAAAAACTTTTTTTGATTTTCATCGTAGCGTCTCCAATCGTAGTATATATTTGTTTTATATGTTTCCACACAATTCTGAAAAAATTGATCAAAATCGGATGACTATAGCATATAGCTGCCATAGGACCGATCGGTCGGAAAATGTGTTTTACTAAGAAAAGTTTTTTTGTGGTATCAAATTTTTTATTATCAATGATTTAAATTTTAATTGTAAATATTTGATATCTATATCCTATATATATTTTTCCAGTTAAATCAGTTGGAGTAAAGTTTTTCAAGTGTATTAAAACTTCGGCACAGTCGAAGTTAGCTTTGCCTTCTCGTTTAAATCTCGTTTAATTTTTCATAATTTCTGGGGACAGCTAAAAAGAACTCTCCGCTCCGTAATCTTTCTGTGTCGGCTCGTGGAGCTTAATAACAATTGCCGGCAGATTTTGTTGCCCACCAGCAGGACCTACCATACAAATTTGTTTCTATGAGATGTCGCTTCTAGGTATTCAAAATTCTTTGGTTCGACCAATTCAATAGTTATATGAAGGTCCTCAGTCTAAGTTTCCTTTCACTTCATTCACTTTCATTAAATTCGCACCCACTGTATTACCCACACACATGCCCACTGAATAAATGAATGAATTTATGTATTTTTTTTCAGCCTCATTGAACGACAAACTAGATTTGGTTTTATGAGATTTGTTTTCGGTTCGTCTCGTTTGGCTTGTGCTTCGTTTTCCCTTATATTTTTTTTTTCTACTCATTTACAGAATCTGTCCGGGTTTTTGGGTGTCTGCTTATTTAATTTGCTGCTAATCTTGTATGGCAGAAGCCAATTTTTGTTTGGCTTTTTGCCTTGTGTTTTATCTCGCCATCAAAAGTGACAATTTCCCTGTGATGTTTATAGTAAGTAAGTCGACACCTCTGCCCTGTGCAGTCAAGTCCATTTTGGAAACTCAACTAATTTCCCTAAAAGCATTTCGCCATAAACTCAATTAATTTAAGTTGCTGTTCTCTTGTCACTATCTATTCAGTTCCTTTTTTCGTTCTTGATTCTGTTTTTTCATTTTCATTTTTAGAAATTAGCTAAGAATGTGGTTAACTTTGTTGAACGTTTCGGGGAATTGGTTTGCACTTTTTGTTTGTGTTTATTGAAGCTAAGCTTTAATTAATTGGCTATGCTGAGGGTATTAGAATAGTTGAATTGATTTAGGTATATATGGGCATTTCCACCAAAAGGTCCACCGAGACCAAAAATTTTAAAGTTTTTCAAAACCCCTTGCTTTATAATATTTTCATAGGAAAACAGTCAAATTGTACTAATATAAACTAATTTTACATTTATTTATAACCCACTTCGAGATATTCAAAAGCAAAGTCGCGCAAGCTCAACTATTCTCAGTATGATATATCCCCTGCACTTTTTGTTTTGATAATTGTTCTTTAATGTCTTTCTTTATGCATTGACTTTTGCATTCTTAAATCTTTCCAAGAATACAAAGAGTCAAATAAAAATGCAAAAGAGACTATGCGATTGGTAAATAAAGTAATTTTTTGATTTGCATCATCGCATTTTTCGATGTCCCGTGCGACATTGAAAAACAACATTTGTTATCTGTTCGTCAAAAGTACATGTGGAAGGCTTATCCAATATTGAGTACAAATAGTGATTTTTAATACAATTCAAATAAAAAGAATCATGCTGAATAATGAGAATATTTGTGATCTGGGTACTTATATAAAGTTGGTCCCGTGCGACATCGTCAGTGTGAAATTCAAAATTTTTCTTACATGAATGATTTTTTTTTTTTAAATCATAGTTTTTATTTTTTATATCTAAATGAGCAAAAACGGCGGAGAAAAAAAATTTAGAGAGCTTGCATACGGTAGAGAAAAAAGTTAAAGTACGATCCAATATTTAAAAAAAATTTTTTGTTTTTTGTTATTATGCGAAAATGAATACATTGAAATCTTTTGTTGATTTACAAACATTTTAACTCCGCTTATTTATATATTATTTCCTTAAAAGAGTTACTGAAATAACGTTATTATTATGACGGAAGAAAATGTCCCATACGACATGTCCCGTGCGAAAGTGCTTAAAATTAAATTTTAAGAAATGTATAAGTTTATTTTGGGTAAAATCAAAACCGTTTTTAAGTGTCATCAATGTGCAATGTTCTTAAATTTAACAGATTGAAATATTGCCTCAGTATTCGCTAAAATCGGCTTGTCAATTGTTGGTCGCAAAAACCACTTCTGTTTTTGTCCCGTGCGAATGCCTTGGTTTTTTGTAATTATCTTGAAAAAAAATGAATTGCCCAAAATCAACCTTAGCACCAATTGTAGGGCCAATTAAGAGCAATAAATTAAGCCTTTTGTCAAATCAAAAATACTTTTTATTTTTACTTTTTTTCCACTTCAAAAGTGTACGAAGGTCCAGTTCGACATAATGGAAATGCCCATATTTAGAATTGAAAAGGGGTTCATGAAGATACTTAACTCAATGTAATTGTACCTATAGAAAATGACCTCAATATCCGGCTCGAGGGACCAACAAATCACAAACCTAAGTGGCTTAATTTCTGTTTAATTTCCTTATCCTAAATTCATCAAAATTGCATATTAAATGAACCTGCCTTTAGCTCATTTAAGATAAAACTAAAGATATCAAATTCTTAGTAATAATTTGCCATCTTAACAAAACTTTCCACGCACACACACACACACCCTACTTAATTAGAAACCTAGTTTCTTCACCCAGTTACAACGTGGCAAGCTGTAAACTGTGTGCAACAAATTTTCTTGTTGCAGTTCACTAAAAAATTACTCCATGCTCGCATTTGGGAGTCCCAGAAGGTGTGTGCAAAGTGGAACGTTTGCTAATAACATTGCAGTTGCTGCTGTACTTTTTTTTACTTACATATCGTATAGCGTATTTTTTTTTTTTTGGAAGTCAAGCAGCTGGAAAACTAACATGCACTAACATGACGATTTTGACAAGCTGACACAATTTGGGTGTCAAACTAGAGAGCGAGGCACGATTCACTCTCCACATAGCCACTCGAATATTTTGTGTGAATTCTCAGCGCACTTATTTCGCACATATTTTTGTGTAACAGCAGTGAAAACTCGGCGTATACGTGATTTTGTCAAATTTCAAAGCTCACGTCGACTCGTCCAAAAAAGCAAATGAAGATGCCTCCTCCTCAGTGGGCGTTGGCCTCAACTACTATGTACATTTTTTGATTCGACTCTTAGTTTTGTTATGCATGTGCGTGTGCGGGGCAAAAAAGTTGTGTAAGTGAAAAATTGAAAAGCGGATTTTCGGTGCAAAAACGGTGCCCAGATTTACGTGTGCTACGTGACTGTCAAGCTGTTAATTCAATAGATTAGCTCAAATGACACAATTCTCTCCTTGACTTCATCATGATTTTTGCTTTTTGGCTTCTCTTTGCAGTTCCTCGCACCGAGATACTGGGCGAGCCGGATCGCTACGTGAAGTCGGGCAGCAATGTGGTGCTCCGTTGCATTGTCCGCGGCGCACTGGAGCCGCCCACATTCATAATGTGGTATCATGGGGCCGAGCAATTGGCAGCAGACTCGCGACGCCATCGCACGCAATTGGATCCAAATTTACCCGAGGCCAATGGCGAGGGTCAGAGCACGGTGAGCAGTTCCCTCCCTCCCCCTGATGATTCTAATTTAATTACACTCGATTTCAAAATGGCATTTCGCTGTCACGTAACAGTTGCTCAAATTATCATATATTGTTTCATGAAAGTTTCATCTCAGTTGTCGCGCCCCTAATTGGCCATGGCGGCGGCGATAACTTTGTGGCGCACTTGGCAAATATTTCGGAGCACACCTACTTGTGCTTATCTTGGCCAGAATGAAAAGTTTTGGCTTGTTTTCTGCAAATTTACATCATGCAAGCTAATACCATTTTTCATTTTCTTTTCGTTTGTGACAACTGCAGATCGGCTCATTAATCATCGAGTCGGCCAAGAAGCGGGACACTGGCAATTACACATGTAGCCCGTCAAATAGTCCCAGTGCGACCGTAACGCTCAACATTATAAATGGTAAGTGAAGCTTTAGCATATATAAAGTGGTTTAAATTTGAATAGATTTGCAAACATTAGAGTGGAAGGAGATAAACTTGAAAATGTGTCCAGCAACAGGCAAAAAAATAAATGGAGTTTTTAAATCTTGAATTTTCTTATGGCCACGAAAAGAATAAAATCAAGTAACAGAGCTGCAGTCGAGTGCCCCGACTCCAAAATACCCTGTACCCTTGATTTTGTGCGTTTTTAGACGCATATAAACCAGGGAATAATACCGGAACCGGAACAGTTAACAGAAATAAACCGTTTAAAGCCAGGTACCGGTATCGAACCGAAAACCGGTAACCGGAACCGAAAAAACCGGAACCTTACCGAAACGCTAATACCGGTATTTTTTCGGTTTCTTATTAATTGTTTTATTGATTTATGTATATATATATATACACTCAGAAAAGAGTCTTACATTTTAGAAACTCGCCTTTAAAGAATATCTAGAATCATATTCTCTTTTTAAGATATCTTATATATAGAATCAAAATTTCTAAAAAAAAAAAAAAAAATTTTCTTTGTTAAATATTAACCCTCTTATCAAATAAGAAGGAATTTTAAGTCTTAAAAAAAATCCTCCCTTAAATATGGAAATGTTAGATAAAAGATAATATAAATTACACAAATTAAGTTTCTGGATTTTTGGTCAAAATTCATTTAAAAAATTCTGTTTTAATATTTCCAAAAATGTAATGTAATTAAAAAGTTTACGCTGATACTATGTTTTAATCTGTTTTTGTTGTTTTTTTAGAGCTGATATACCCCTATTGGACCGTAGTCTTATAGTATGGGTGAAAATCTATCCAAATCGCTAAAGATCTCTATTTTTAACGGAGATACGACAGATTTTGTGGCGGACTATATCGAACCACTATTAAGAAATATTTGTCAGCTTTATGAGAAATGGCCCTAAGTCGAGTTTGTCTAGGCGACATAAGAAAAGGGAGTTCCTTAATTCTAGGCTTTTTTTCTGAGTATAGGGATGCCACTGGACAGAAAATTGTTCGTCCAAAAATAAAAAAAAAGCTAGAAATTGGTATATTTAAAAAAATAAAATATTTAAATGGCATATTCTTAGAAAACAATTTTATAGTACTTTTACATCCATTAATTTTAGGGTTTTCTTGAATTATTAAAAAAAAATTAATATTAAAAAAAATTGTAGATTGTTCGAACCTTCTAGACATACATTCTACACATCATTAGTTATCGATCTACCATCATTTCCCGATCAGATGAACGATAGTAGAGTTGCCACCCCAGCAATTTGAAAAAACCTCATATCTCCCACAATTTTAAAGATAGAATGTTCGAAACCTTCCAGACATATATTCTAGTCATCATTACTTTCTTGCTTGTTGTTTTATCGAATTTTTCTGTTTTCTAAAAGTCCAAGAGAAGGCAAAGCTAACTTGGTCTGTACCGCAGGTTTAATAGACTTCCTTGTTCTTCGAAGAATAATTTATAGATTTTTGTCCCAAGTGCTCTGATTCATAATTTAAAAATTTTCGTAATATCAATTTCAGGTGAATCATCGGCATCGGCGGTTACTTCATCGGCACCCACAACCCGGGCATATACTCTGTGCATTATGGTCCTACTACTTAGTGTCATTTTAATCGGTGGTGGACATCGAACATGACATGTTCAGAAGCCAAAAGCCAAATCTCACTAAATAGGCCATAAGCATGAAACTGAAGAGCAAGACGAAGAAGAAGAAAAAGAAGAAGAAAGCATAAAATTACTCTGCCAACAAGAAAACAAAGCAAAAAACAAAAAGCAAACCAAAAATTTCCAAATAATCGAGTGCATGTTGTAAGCTAGTTGATTTTATCTTCTAACTAAATCAAATACGTATAAAGGAAACGAAAACAAAAAAAATAGTTCCATCACCTTTTCAGCCCCCCAAAATTGAAAAATCCAACTAATTGTAAGTTCTACCAGCTCTAAGCAAATAGTTTGTAAAAGATCAAAGATTCCCAAAAACTGAATTTCAGTTATTTATATTTTTGCATAAATGCATAAAAGTAAATATTTATGTATGTAGCATGAAATGGAAATTGCAACCGATATCAAATCAAACATTGGCATGTTGGACAAACTCAAAATATTCATTTGCATGCAGAAATTGGTATTTGCAGAGACACAGAGTGTTGTGTTATGCTCTTCAATTAGCTCTGACTGCCGGGATGGCAAATAAATAAATGAAATGATTTGTTTTTTGTTCTTATTAACCCAATTTTATACACAGGCCTGTTCTGATTTTTACATTAAAGGGAAACGGAGAAGGTAAATGTTTCCTATAATCAGGCTCTCCTATAATCAAATGATTATTATCTAACCCAGAGCTAGCTTGTTAATATTGGAGTACAGTAATGGGCACTCACATATATCAAAGGCTAACTATTTTGTTGTTGTAGCTTTCGTATGATTCTGCTTACTTACATTCTTCTTTGTCAAACTGGAGTGCCCACCGCTAAATTAGTAAAAATTTGTATACCAAATGTTGGCTGTCCCTGTTTTTCTGTTTTTGTTTCAAACAGTTTTTCTTTCATTCTAACAAATAAAATATAAATATAAACTGTAATGGACAACTGAATCCAATTAATGAAACCCTATTTTATGTTCTCTTATCTCATACATTCATGTAACCACAAAAATAAAATACACACACACAATTTAATTGATAACGTTAGTAAATTTATTGTATTAAGAGACTCGCATGTTGTATATATATATATATATAACTTTATGGCAAAAAATTGTTCAACACAAACATGTAAATTAATTGAATAATACATATAAACAAATTTATATATAATAAACAGCAAGCCCAACCAAATAAAGACGTCGACAAGTATTCAACAAAATACTAATGAATTGCATTTAAAACGATACGAAAATGAAATCTATATATATATATATATATATAAAGTATAACCTACACATTGACTATAGGAACAAAAATTAAATTCATCGCCAAAAATGCTGCATAAAAATACTCGTAATTATTTACTCCACTTAAAGCCATTTTTAATCACATAACATAAACTGTAACTGGAAACACTTGAACTGCTTTTAGTTAGGGTAAACCAGGAATAAACCAAATAACAAACAGCATACCAATAAACTCCAAGTCCCATCAAAATTCTTGAAAATTAATTAAACGTGGGCGCAGGGCATTGTCTTTGAAGTGAGCGAAATTAACAAAAAAAAATAAATAAATTGCAATTAACAGCAACTGCAACTAATCAAATATTCCATTTGTGACAATACAGACCTTTGACTGTTCTGAATTATATAAGTTTTTTATGAATATTTTTGAAGCAAAAGAGACGAGCGTGGGGATTCATGGGTCGAAAAACAATTAGTAAATTTCATGGTGATGGAGTCAAGGCAAAAGAACGGTGAAGTAACATAGGCCGTCTTCAGCAGAAGAACTTGCTCCCTGATCAATGATATATTTCTTGATCATTACGTAGCCTAGTTTTCCCCATGTATTTAATATGATATTTACATGAATGGTTCCACTCAAGTGCTGTTAAGCGCAACAGTACTTCTCAGCGCCGTATGGACACAATGTTAAGGGCAAAATCTTCCCATTTTTGTGGACTTCGACAGCAAAGCTTTATATGTTTGACCCTTGAAGTACAGGGTTGCCCATTTTCGACGGACCCATGTTTATTTTTTTTTAAAATCAAAGAAAAAAATAAAAATTTGGCGGTTGGCAATCTTAATCATTTAATTTGTTCCAAGTAGATTTGTTTACATCAATTTTTGAATATGATATCTCTCAAATGGCCGCCTCTGGCGTTGATGGCGTATTGTGCCCTTTTTGCAGCATTTTCCATCGTTTTCGCCAACATTTCGGCCGGAATAGCGGCTATTTCTTCACGAATGTTGTCCTTGAGCTCTTCTACGGTCCTTGGCTTGTTAACGTAAACCTTTGACTTCAAATATCCCCACAAGAAGAAGTCAGGCGGCGTCAAATCGGGCGAACGCGGTGGCCAGTCCAAATCACCACTTTTCGACATCAAACGGCCCGGAAACAATTTCTTCAGAAAATCGATTGTTATGCGACTTGTGTGCGGTGGAGCGCCGTCTTGTTGAAACCAGAACTGCCTCATACGCTTTCGACGAATAATTGGCATCACAAAATTGGTCATCATGTCGCGATAACGCTCCTGGTTGATGGTAACAGCATGGCCATTTTCATTTTGGAAGAAAAACGGCCCAATGACCGTTTTCGCACTAACGCCGCACCAAACTGTGACTTTTTCGTCATGAAGAGGCACTTCTTGAATCTCCTGAGGATTTTCAGTGGCGTAAATACGGCAATTTTGCTTATTTACGGTCCCATTCAATGTGAAATGGGCTTCATCGGACATGATAATTTTTTCTTGAGTTTTCACAATTGACTTGTTCTGTTGAATGTAAATTTCAACTATTTCAGAGCGCTCGCGTGGCGTGTATTGTTCCATGGTAAAAATCTGCTTGGACTGACGCTTCAAACGCGGTATGTCATTAAGCGATCTGACATCTCTGTCAAAAGTTATGGCGTTGCCAGATGGGTCCGTCGAATATGGGCAACCCTGTAGTGGTTTTTATAGCAGGAAACGATGTTTCTAAGCTGATTACTCGGTAGAGTTAATAGTAATCAGCACAAAGGACACGAAACGGTTCATGCAAAGCATAGTTCGTAGATAAGGGGATAAAGTTACAAGTCAGTGTAAACGGAACACTAAGATTAATTTGACTAATCAACTCTGATAAGTCGATTTCGCCGTTTATTGGTCTATATAAAAAGATTACACCAAGCATAATCATCAAATGCCTCCAACTCAAGAACACTTCTGGCTTTGCTGACGGTTGCATTTCGATTGGTTTGATTGAACGTACGGGCCAGAATTGCATCAATTCTTCATCGATTGCAAGATAATTGATCAAAATCGGTTCAGTACAACTGCCGCAATCATGGCTTCTTCTTCTTCTTTGGCCTGATATATCAAGTAGCTAGTAATACACGCCAGCCGCTTCTGTCTCGTGCGCGCTGGCTCCCGTTGTGTACACCAAGATTCTTAAGGTCTTGCTGCACCTGGTCTTCCCATCTCAATTTCGGACGTCCCTTCTGGCGGGGTCTCCCTAATTCTTTCGCCTTCCGACTGTACACCTTTTTTACTGGAGCGTTATCATCCATACGAGTGACATGTCCTAGCCTATACGCTTGGCTAGGTTTGTGTCCCCATAGAGCTCATACAGTTCGTGATTCATTCGGATGCGAAATTCATCGCCAACTTTTAAAGGTCCATAAATCCTCCGAAGAATTTTCTCTCGAAAACGCCAATTGCCGCCTCATCCGCTGCTGTTAATGTCCATGCTTCTGCGCCGTATTGCAGGACTGGGATGATAAGCGACTTGTATAGCGCTATTTTCGTTCTTCGAGAGAGGGCTCTACTCTTGAATTCCTTCTGAGCAGTACACGTTCTTCTTCTTCGAATTTCGCGGCTGATGTTGTTGTCGCTAGTTATTGCTGTTCCTAGATAGACGAAATCCTTTACAACGTTAAAGTTGTAGCCTCCCATCGCCACAGATTGTCCAAGACGCGTAGACTCACTGCGCGTGGCTAACAAGTACTTCGTCTTTTCCTCGTTCACCGCTAGGCCCATCAGTCTAGACTGCTTCTCAATCTCTGAAAACGCCCTGCTTACCGCCCGTTCATTTGTGCCGATAATATCAATATCATCGGCATACGCAAGTAGCGTTACATCTTTATAGAAGATGGTGCCCGATTTGTTGGCATTTGGGCACTGGCGTATTATATACTCCATCAGCAGATTAAAAGAAGTCGCACGACAATGTGTCGCCCTGCCTAAAACCTCTTTTGGTATCGAATGGTTCGGAGAGGTTCTTTCATATTTTGACGGAGCTTTGCGTGCTTCTCAACGTCATCATGCAAAGTCGAACGTACTTTGCTGGTATACCAAAAGTAGACAGGGCGTCAAAGAACTTTGACCTTATCGGCGTGTCGAAAGCGGCTTTGTAATCAACAAAAAGGTGGTGGGAGTTGATACCTGTCTCATAGTGCTTCTCCAGGATTTGTCGCAATGTGAAAATCTGGTCAGTGGTGGATTTACCAGGTCTAAAGCCACACTGATAGTGTCCAATCAGTTTGTTTGTAAATGGCTTTATGCTTTATGCTTGACAGTACTTTATATGCAATGGGAAGAAGACTAATCCCACGGTAGTTGGCGCAGATTGAGGGGTCTCCTTTTTTGAAAATTGGGCAAAGTACACTTAGATTCCAACCGTCGGGCATGCTCTCGTCGGACCATATTTGGCAGAGAAGTTGGTGCATGCACCTTACCAACTCCTCGCCGCCATTCTTAAATGGCTACAAGGTCAAAAAAGTGGTTTCCAGAAAAAACGCCCTTAAAGTTTCGAGCAACGCATAAAATACTCTCTTTAGCAAAAACATTGCTCTATAGAGCAATCTAAAATGGCAATATCTCCTAAACTATTTCGAATTTTTGAAAATGGTTTGAAGTGGATGAATGTGGAATGCCCAAGCTATAATAATAATGCAAAACAATAAAATCGAAAAAAAAATATTTTTCAAAGGTAAAAGACCCTCTTAATTTGTATTGAGTGCTGCCTGAAGCATGAACTTAGCTCCACTAAAATGGCAATATCTGCTAAACTATTTCAAATTTTTGAAAATGGTTTGAAGGGGATGAAAGGGGAATGTCCAAGCAATAATAAAAATGGAAAACAAAAAAATCGAAAAACAAATTTTTTCAAAGGTAGAAGTCCCAACTTAATCAGATTTTGATTCAAGTACAAAACGCTGAGTGTAGCTAACTCCTTTTCCTTGCTATAATTATCAAGTTTGCTTTTTCTTTAATAACTAGAAAGATCCAACAATTTGTGTAATGAAGGGAAATTTATTAGCCATCAATCCCCTCCAAATTTAATCAGGAAATGTATGTATTTCAAAACCGCTAAAGTGCTCTCACTCTCCCCGGGGGTAGCGCCTATAGCGCCTGTCGCCTGTCACACTCTTGGGACCTTTGAGTGATTAATAAAATGCCAACCGCAAGCATCTCCGGTGTGTGCAAACACTTTTCCCCTATGAGAAGGGGTGTAAAAAAAAAAAAAAAAAAATGGCAACCACTTTGTTGCGGTCATCAGAGGGATTTTAAAATTGAAGGCGTGGAAATTAACACGTTCTCTGTTGTCTCGATATCAAATGCTTTGCGGTTGCTGTTGCTGGGCTATGCTGCGGTTAACCGCCTTTGAGTTTAACTTTTGACCCACTTTCCAAATGCCAAGCCCCATTAATTAAGGCCCCGCCCCCCTTCAATTGTATTAATTAATAAGTCTATGTACTTCAAAACGAAATCAAAATACATTTCTAAGCTCTTAAGTGTGTTTCTCATATAACAATTAGTCAAATGGTTGCATCAAATTGTAAATAATAATCCCGAAAAATGCAACCAATCAATAAAATAAATACATTTTAAATACCAGTACATACACATTATAGCGAAATTATTGTTAAGTACCAACTAATGCAGTAATACAACAACAACAACAACAAAAAAATACTTACATATATGTAAACGAAACTAAAAAAACAAAACTATGTGAAACTTTAACTGAGAAATTTATTGCATTAAATAAAAATAATAAATTGAATAACTCAACAATTTGCGTTAACTGTTTGGCCGTTTAACCAGATGTCTAATTAAATTCAAAGTTGGCCTAAGATGGCCATTAGGATTCATTTGAGCTCAAATGACCAACAAGCAAAGAGCTGAAAAGAAATCCTTGTGGGTCGTAAAGACGGAATTTAAACATAATCCTCAACAGCCAAAAACTTTTGCGCTCACAAATTGAAAGGCAGCTTCTTGAGCCGCATTTGAATGCTTTCACCTTGTGAGTAAAGGAAAATCAGTGTGTGTGTGTGTGTGCCTCCATAATAGGCCTCATACACGAGGAGCAACCTTTTCACGTTTATCCTGAGGCGGTGACGTTGCACTCGGAAGTCAGAATTTCAGCGCGCACATAAAATGGCAATAATGAAATCAAAATGTGAATGCACTTTGCATTTCCTACTTTAGTTTGACCCACAAAAAAAAAAAAAAAAAATGAAATCCCCCGCAGCCTTTTTGGCTTGTGCGGCTTGCACTCATTAGTTTCCCATTTAAAGAATTATGCGGCTGCTGCGTGGTAGCATATTTTTGCATTTCCAAAGCCAAAGTTGCGACTGAATAATACTTTTTGGTCACTTGCACTTGGTTCCGCGCTGCCAATTGTGGTTGGGACTTTGCGTATTGAAATTCTACTCTCGCTTTCCATTGTTTTGTTTGTCGGTTTCTCCTTAATTTAGGATTTTCTTTAAGGTAAGTAAACCTTTGAACTAGGGATGTCGGATATTTGAAAAATATCTATATCGATATTTTTTCGATATTGAAAAAGAATCATTTCGATACTGATATTTTATAGAAAAAAATAATCGATGTTATCGATATTTTCAATATTTTTTAACAAAAAACCTTCTTCCTAGGAATAAACGGGCCGTTTGAGGTAATTGTGGTGTCATTTGAAGCGTATTAGTAACTAGCTTCTGTCTGGGATCAAAATCAGAGCTCCCAATCCCAGAAAATATAGATAAAATGTAATTTTATAAGATTGACAAAGATATTTAATTGATTTTATAATTGAAGTAGAAACTTATTCAAGAATTCATAGTAAAAGTAGACGCTAAAGTTGAAGAGTAAACATATCAACAACAAAGAAAACATAAGCAGTTAAATACAAGAAACATGATAACTATTTTTTACCAAAAATCGTTAGACAAAGATTTTTGAAAGACGTGTTGAGTTATGTACTTCTGATGTCAGAAACCTCACTTTTAAAGTCAAAGACAAAATTTTATGGATGAAGCCAAGGGCTCCGATGGCACTGAGAGCTTCCTGATGAAGTAGCATATGTCACGGCCTAGTCGGAAAGCACTGACAATTTTTCTTTCTCTTCCATCCAAAAGTTAAAAATATCGCCGAAAATATTCGATATACGATATCGGGTTACTAAAATATCCGATATTAATATATCGTTTTTTTCGACAAAAATATCGATCTTCGATATATCGATAATATTTCTGGCAACCCTACTTTGAACTCACTTTGATTAAATTTCAGCACCAACAACAATGCAGAGATACAAATGGGGGGTTCTATATTATTAATAAAATTTGTCCTTGTTTGTAGTTTAGCATTTGACTTGGTGAACAGAACAAAGAATGATTTGTTTGGCTTTAAATTACAGTTGTGTAAAATTCTCTTTATTAATTTGAAATATGGATACTCAAGGGGACCAGAAAAATATTGATTGTGTAATTTTCATGTCCTAATTCTGGTCAAAAAAGAGTTTTGTCCTCATCAGCACGTAGCTAGGGAGGGGGCTCGGGGGGCTCAGCCCCCACCAAACTGATCTGGTTCCAGTAAAATTTAAAAACCCTTCAAAACCAAAAACTTGACAAAGTGATGTGTAAAGAGTGGCTAGCAAGCTGTAAAATTTTGTTTAACTTTGTATTTAATTTTAGATTTACCTAGAAATAGTTAACTGTCACACTAAAACAAAAATTTGGTGGTCCCCGCTATCACTCACTGAAGTCCGTAGTTTCGGTTGAAAGAGTGTATAGGCATATGTTTGGCGGTGATCTCCCCAGCAGATGGACCATAATAAGGCTTGAAAACAATGTTGCCGAGCATGGGACAGTCGCTTGAAGACCTTACCATCGAAACCTTTCAATTCGGACGGAGGAAACTATCGCTGCCATTTAAAACAATCCAAAACTTTCGACAAGGAGCTTATCTGCTCAAATGGGTATCAGCAGACAGTTAAAAAAAGCACTTTAAATTTTTTTCGAATTTTCGTGAGTTTTTAAATCAAGTTTCAACTGAATTTCAAGGTTGATTTTCTATGTAGACCTACCATTTCACATTTGTGTGCTGTCTGTGAGCTCATTGGATCCAAACAGACGCATACACATGTAAAATCGTGGATCCAAATAGCAAAAATTTCCTGCATTTCAGTTCTAAGGCCGTTATGCATCTTGTTAGCTTGAAACCATTGACCCATTTGGACTATAATATTTTTAGAAAGATATTTCTGTAAAGTAATTTTTTTTTTTTTTTTGGGAAAATTTTTATTTTAAAATAAATAGTTTTCATGACTATAGGGATGATAAAATTAAAAATAGCGGGTACCGAGGAAGAGAGTGGATGAGTATTAAATTATTAAGTAGTTATATCAGGGGTGGGGAATATTACGCCTTCTTGAGTTGAGGTCCTGGAGGACTCTCTTCACCTTTTCTTTGAGTGATTCCGCGGATCCTGCGTCTTCTCAGCAGGTTTCTCCCAGCTTATTTGGGTGGTGTTTAACTTGTCAAGGTATCGGGCGGCTTGGTTGTTGATGACGTCTCCAACCATAGGAACAGCAGGTCCTTTCGATTTTGGTAAGGTACCATGAAAGTAATCTTTGTTCAGGTGGTTAGTCTTCGTATCGAAGAATCTTATCAGGACCTTGTCTAAGTAAATTTATTTTTAGGGTTTAAGAGCACTTGTGCCTGCTGCACTGCTGATACAAAGTAGCCTGGAGAGGGAAAAGAGCTGTAAGAAGCTTAAGTCTTCTTGATCGAAGAATACAGATTATTCAATGGGCAGCTGATAAATCATTAGCCTAAGTAAAAATCACAACTTATTGAAATGGAAATAAATTTACTATTAACATTTTTGAACAAAAGTTCGCATACTTTTGAATTTCTTTCAAATACTAAACTTAAAAATAATAAACTAAATCAGATTTCCATTTCGTGCGTCGTGCCTTACATAAAAATTAATTGTTCACGCGCACATCTCTAGCACATTGTCATCAGCAGCGATATTGCATGAAGTGGTGGGGCAGGGTGGGGGGCAATAAGCCCTGGCTCAAGCAGAGAGAACTTACCTTAAAGTAGCTCTTTGTTGTTGTTGTTGTCGCTTCAATAGCTAATATTGTCCATGTAAACATTATTATTACCGATCATTTTCATTCGTTTAATGCTTTGGCACAGCAAACACAAAAAAAACAACAAAAAAAAGCAGAAGAGAGAAAATCGAACGGGATCCAGCCGCCCACATATATATTAATCAAATTGCCCGTTACACACACACGCACAAATTATTCCAACGGTAAAAAGAAAGACAGACGGGAAGACGACAAGTTTGCATAGATTTTAACGCAAAAATAAACTCGCCCCCGACAAACAAACAAGTTGCCGACACTTAGCTTTGATTTGTTAACAATTTTAACACTTTTATATTAACTTTATACGCACAATAAACAAATTAAACTTGCAAGCCGAGATCAAGGATGCGAGCCACAGGTGTAAAAGCCGGCTTATGATTATTTCCCAGTAATATTTTGGTACATTTTTTTCCCCCATAAAAATTCCTATCGATTGTTTTTTATCACTTTCGATAGGCGCCACGATAACAAATTTGATTTGAAATTTGAAACAGCTTTAGAGTTAATTGAAAGTTTTTATTTAATATTACTACTGAGGCGGCAAAACGGTTTAAATTTGAAAAATGTGTATGAAAATATACAAAAGCAAGTGAGCAGGGTATTTTGAAGTCGACTGCTTTGATTTGGCAAATCAAACTAATATATATTTTCAACAATAACAAGAAGACATTTTCTACTCCATATTAAATCCCATTTAATTGAAAACAACTTTTGCACGTGGTCGTTGGCACAAAGTGTTGTTGTCAACAAACAGAAGGATACCTTTTTATTGTATTAAAATCCATTTTTATTGCATACGAAAAAACACAAAAACCTTGGAATGAAAACGAAGCTAAAACTAAGCCTGGGACAAAAACTGCATTTCCTGCATTGCCTTCTGCCTCCCCGCTGCCTCGTTTTGGTTTGCGAAATTACAAAATACTGTCACGTATATGTTTGCCTTTTTAGAATATTATGCCAAAGCCAAAGAACTTTGAAAAGACAAGAAGCGCAAAAACAAATGTTAAGGAAAGTGCATATCAAGTTCTAACATAAATTCGGGTCAAAAACTTTAATTTAAACGAGTGTTGCTGTCGTCTACAAAATACAAATAAATTAGTTGCAAAAGGAGGAGTGGGGCGAGGGGGGATGGGGAAAGGAAATTTACTAATTTCAAACTTTTGCACGCATTAACCTCGAAGGAAGCGCAAAGACACACACGCACACTTGACTCGCCTTGTATTTGTGCAAATAATTTGGGTCACGAACTGAGCAGGAGACATCTGAAGCTGGTTTTAGGATAAGGGCTAAGCCCTGGCATTCATATTCACACACAAAGATGTGGGAGTGCGCCACCGAGTCGAGTTTAACTATTGTCAAGTTTTAACCTCGATATGCAGCGATGTAAGATTAGGCCCCCCCCCATCACCCCCATCATCATCATCATCATCTGCCACTTGGAATGCAGCGCCGCTGGGCAAAACAAAAATAAGCAGCAAATGCCATGCGTTCCGGAGCCGGAGAAGCCAGCTGGCTGTCATGCCAACGCACAGGAGAGTCCAAAAAGGCGGAGGCGTAGAGGAGAATGAGCCAGGATCCGTGTAATCATGCAGCGTTGACAACGACGACGACCCTTGAGTGCATTACAACAATTGAAATTGTTGAGGCTTAGGCGGTCGGTAAGTGGGCAATTTAAGCTAAATATGAGTTAAAATTTTTTAAAATTTCTAATGCAAAAATGTCATTGGCAGTATTTCCCCATTAACTTCATTTCAAATCTTTAGAGCCAAAAATGAGTTTTTTTTTAAGTGTGACCCGTTTTTTTTTTGGCGGATTTTTAAAAAAATTCCTTCATTTCCCCGAAGCCAGCATATTTTCCCCATTAACTTTCTACTTTGTTCCATTGTCTTTAGAGCCAAAAATGAGGTTGAGTTTTTTTTAAGTGTGACCAGATTTTTTTTGCGGATTTTTAAAAAAAATTCCTTCATTTCCCCGAAGCCAGCATATTTTCCCCATTAACTTTCTACTTTGTTCCATTGTCTTTAGAGCCAAAAATGAGGTTGAGTTTTTTTTAAGTGTGACCAGATTTTTTTTGCGGATTTTTAAAAAAATTCCTTCATTTCCCCGAAGCCAGCATATTTTCCCCATTAACTTTCTACTTTGTTCCATTGTCTTTAGAGCCAAAAATGAGGTTGAGTTTTTTTTAAGTGTGACCAGATTTTTTTTGCGGATTTTTAAAAAAATCCTTCATTTCCCCAGAAGCCAGCATATTTTCCCCATTAACTTTCTACTTTTGTTCCATTGTCTTTAGAGCCAAAAATGAGGTTGAGTTTTTTTTAAGTGTGACCCGCTTTTTTTTGGCGGATTTTTAAAAAAATTCCTTCATTTCCCCGAAGCCAGCATATTTTCCCCATTAACTTTCTACTTTGTTCCATTGTCTTTAGAGCCAAAAATGAGGTTGAGTTTTTTTTAAGTGTGACCAGATTTTTTTTTGCGGATTTTTAAAAAAATTCCTTCATTTCCCCGAAGCCAGCATATTTTCCCCATTAACTTTCTACTTTGTTCCATTGTCTTTAGAGCCAAAAATGAGGTTGAGTTTTTTTTAAGTGTGACCAGATTTTTTTTGGGGGGGATTTTTAAAAAAATTCCTTCATTTCCCCGAAGCCAGCATATTTTCCCCATTAACTTTCTACTTTGTTCCATTGTCTTTAGAGCCAAAAATGAGGTTGAGTTTTTTTTAAGTGTGACCAGATTTTTTTGCGGATTTTTAAAAAAATTCCTTCATTTCCCCGAAGCCAGCATATTTTCCCCATTAACTTTCTACTTTGTTCCATTGTCTTTAGAGCCAAAAATGAGGTTGAGGTTGCGTCACGGGTATCATTCTTTTTGCCTAACATTTTTTGCACATCCAGCATTATTGTGACCTTATGCGTGAGACACACAGCCCCCAACCCCATCCCCTACTTATATTTAGGTACATTCATGTCAGGTCCACATGCCGGTCGGTTGTACAAGTTCAAAATCATATATTCTTGGCTGAATTTTGAGGCCAGGCCAAAGAGAACGTTGCTCTTTAAGGAGCAACCAATTCCTTTTGTTAGCATTTTTCAGCAAGGAAAAAGCTATTTTTATACGTGAATGCATACCATAAACCATTGACCCCATTAAAAGAAAAATAAATACACCAACAAAAAAAAAGTTGAAAATAAACTACGTCCCAACAACACTCAACTTGTAATGAAGTTTCAATATACAAATCAATAAGGACCAAAACAAGTTGCAGGCAGCAAGGACTTGGCCTGGGAAACTTTTTAGACGCTTTATTTTCACAGATTTTTGCAGACTCGGAGTTTGGTCCAAGGCATGGAAGGTGCAAGGCCAAAATACTTACTTGCATCGAAGCTGATTTCAACCAACAGCAGCCAAGGAAAAGTTAATGATGTCACTTCCACTTGCCACTGGGCTGCTCAGACGCACATGCATTCACACACACACACACACACACAAAATGCTCTTGTCTGATGAAAACTTCAAGTTAACCGCTTTCGATTGGAAGAAAGTTTCTCAGCCACAGACTCAGAGTGGGAAGGCGTGTAAAAAAAATAATAAAGTCTATTAAATTATTGCCCAGGAAAATGTGGATATATGTGAACTATATTTTATTAAATTGTTTACATCCAATTTCAGACCAAAAACTAATTTAAAATTTAAGTTGAAACGAACATTGAATGTGTCTGCTGTGTGTCACAGGGTGTTCTCCCTTTGAACATTTTTTTTAAGATTTTTTGTTTTCCATTATTCTTATAGCTTGGACATTCCCCTTTCATTCCCTTCACACCGTTTTTAAAAATTCAAAATAATTTAGCAGATATAGCCATTTAAGTGAATCAATGTTCTTGCTAAGGGGAGTATTTTATACGTTTTTCTCAAACCCACGTTTTTCGATCTGGTAACCATGATTGGGCCAGTTCTACTGAACCGATTTTGATCAGCCATGTTGAAATCGATGTATAATTGATGTAACTCTGGCCCGTACCTTAATCTAGACGAAAAACATTTTTTTACTATTTTTTTAAACACTAAACTATAAAAAAAATCTTGAAAAATCGATATATTTTTTTAAAATTGACGCCAATTCTTTGAAAAAATATCGAAAAATATGATTGAGGTACGGGCCAGAATTACATCAATTCTGATCATAACCTCATTTACCGTTTTCATTTGCGATAACCTGAAGTCCCGGAATCATGGCTACCCATTCTACATATTAATTTTGCCCAGAAGTTTGTAACGCATAGAAATATTCATTTCCGACCCCATAAACTATATATATTCTTGATCAGGACGACGAGCCGAGTTCATTTCCGCTTGTCCGTCTGTCCGTCTGTCCGTCCGCGTCGTTGTCTGTTTCTACGCAAACTAGTCCCTCAGTTTTAAAGCTATCGAGCTGAAATTTTGCACAGAGTCTTCTTTTTAACTGCACGCAACTCATTTGTCGGAACCGGCCGGATCGGATGACTATATCATATAGCTGTCATAGGAACGATCGGTCCAAAACTAGTTCTAGTGAAAAAACTTTTTTGTTTTCCATCGTAGCGTCACCAATCTTGGTATATATTAGTTTTAGATGCTTTCACATATTTGTGGAAAAATTTATCAAAATCGGATGACTATAGCATATAGCTGCCATATAAACGGTCGGTCAAAAAACAAGTTCTAGTGGGAAAAACTTTTTTTATTTTCCATCGTTACCAATCGTGGTATATTAGTTTTAGATGCTTTCACACTTTGGAAAAATTTATCAAAATCGGATGACTATAGCATATGCTGCCATAGAAACGGTCGATCAAAAAACTAGTTCTTGGGGAAAAACTTTTTTTGTTTTCCATCGAAGCCTCACCAAACGTGGTAAGTATTTTATATATCCTAATATAATTTAATAAAATAATAAAAATTATAAAATATATAAATAAAATATTAAAATTTTTCAAAAAAAAAATTATATTTATTTTAAAGTTTTTCACACCTTCTGGAAAAATTTATCAAAGTCGGATGACTATAGCATATAGCTAAAAAAAAAATACAAATTTTGGACGGTTGGCAATCTTAATCATTTAATTTGTTCCAAGTAGATTTGTTTACATCAATTTTTGAATATGATATCTCTCAAATGGCCGCCTCTGGCGTTGATGGTGTATTGCGCCCTTTTTGCAGCATTTTCCATCGTTTTCGCCAACATTTCGGCCGGAATAGCGGCTATTTCTTCACGAATGTTGTCCTTGAGCTCTTCTACGGTCCTTGGCTTGTTAACGTAAACCTTTGACTTCAAATATCCCCACAAGAAGAAGTCAGGCGGCGTCAAATCGGGCCAAATCACCACTTTTCGACATCAAACGGCCCGGAAACAATTTCTTCAGAAAATCGATTGTTATGCGACTTGTGTGCGGTGGAGCGCCGTCTTGTTGAAACCAGAACTGCCTCATACGCTTTCGACGAATAATTGGCATCACAAAATTGGTCATCATGTCGCGATAACGCTCCTGGTTGATGGTAACAGCATGGCCATTTTCATTTGGAAGAAAAACGGCCCAATGACCGTTTTCGCACTAACGCCGGCCAAACTGTGACTTTTTCGTCATGAAGAGGCACTTCTTGAATCTCCTGAGGATTTTCAGTGGCGTAAATACGGCAATTTTGCTTATTTACGGTCCCATTCAATGTGAAATGGGCTTCATCGGACAATTTTTTAAAAGCACGTTGAGTTTTCACAATTGACTTGTTCTGTTGAATGTAAATTTCAACTATTTCAGAGCGCTCGCGTGGCGTGTATTGTTCCATGGTAAAAATCGTCTTGGACTGACGCTTCAAACGCGGTATGTCATTAAGCGATCTGACATCTCTGTCAAAAGTTATGGCGTTGCCAGATGGGTCCGTCGAATATGGGCAACCCTGTACATCTTTTTTTGAATACCTTAATTGGCAGGCCGATAACTTGTTGAACAGCCCTCGAGTTCGAAATTTTTTTTATTATTTTTGTATTTAATAAATAAATAACACAAATGAAAAAAAAACAAATTTGAAAAAACTCTTATGGTTTTCTCTCCAGAATTTACAAAAAAATACTCAAAAAACCTTGTGCAAAGGTAGAAGACCCCTAATTCTCTTAAAAATATTATTAAGAGATTATCCCCCCGCTAGATAAGCCATTTCGCACTGTGAGCGGTCGCTATTCGTTCGTTCAATCTGTTAAGTTGATAAAATTTGGGTTATTTGTCAAATGAACCTATATCGTTAAGCTCGAGCTAAGCTCCCAATTTAGCCATTTTCCGGCCAGATCTAACTATTTTCTAAGGTCAAAAACCAGAAGCTATTCAGTTTTGTCGGAGCCAGCATTTCTAGTTAATTTTAACAATTTGAAATAAATTTGGCCATTTCCAGGCAGTTCAAACAGTTGATTTAGCCATTTTCAGGCATCAATAGTTTGCAACAGTTGGTCACACTTAAAACTACCATGCGCTAAAGCTCTGCAGTTTGTCCATCTCTAGTTGCTTAAATAAAAATGGAAAATTTACAGAACCAAAATCCAGCTGCAGCAACTGCACAAAATTCACCAGAACTGGGTGCCGTCCAGGTGGACCCCGATATAGTCTGTCTTGCACCACTGATCCTAAATGGTCGAGTCGATGTCATGGCCCTTACACGCCGCCTCCTCTACGCAGCCGTGGGTCAGGTACAACCGGAATTCACTGTCGAGGAGGCAACACTTTGTGCCATCGCCGAGGGACTGAACCGAGCCATAGTGAATCCCACGGGCGAGAGTATTCCAGTGACCAATAATTCTGTATTTGGTAATTTGTCGGCTGTCATTATGGTGGATCGACACACGGGCATAGTGATGGGATATGCTGCGGGTCAGTTGGTTCCGCATGAGATAGTGGATGAGACCACCGGTGCGATAAGGTGCACCATATATCATCAGGTGATTGGAGGATTCGCGGTGAATGATCAGGCACGTCAGGCCATAACGGAAGCCACAGGACACGCGTTGCTGTCCGTCAATCTAAATCAGTTGCCATAGACTGCCGAAAAATGGCTGAACACATTTTTAATCAAGAAAATGAATGTTTTAGTTTTAATTTTAATGAATATGCAAGTGAAAAAGTCGACAAGGTTTTATATTTTAATTTTATAAAAAAAAAAAAACAATATTAAACTATTAAATGTTTTTTCTTCTTCAAGGAGCAAAGAAGTGGGGACAATGGGGCGGATGGTTTATACACCAAGCCACTTAAAAAACATACAAAAAATTTTTGTTTTAAATTCGAGGGCGGTTTAAGAAGTTCTCGGCCTGTCAGGTAAGGTAGCCCAAAAAAAGGACAAAGGTTATCGGAAATTGAAACGGAAAACCAGTGGTTATAATCGGGGTAATTCCGTGCCGTACCATACTAAATAAACTAATTACGTTACTTTTATTTTTTTTCTTACAATGGTAAGTAATTATATTTAAAAAAAAAAAATAATTTAAAATAAAATAATTTTATTTTTATACAAACTAACGCCCGGGGCGCTCCGCTCCCCTACACCATCAGTTAAGGCGCCAAAATTATGAAAAAAACTTTGGCCAAAAACCCCCCCCCCCCCCCCATTTTCCCCACAAGAAAGAGGAAATTATTACTCTCCGCTTGCTCGTCAAGGGTAAAAACCCCTAAAACTACCCCCGGCACCCTAAAACCATTTGAGGGGTGAGTATGCGCAAAGCTAAAACTTTATCCTATTTAATTGGCCCATAGCGCTTTCAAACCAAATTTAATACATATGTATTGGCTAAACCCACCCCGCACCCATATTCCGACCTTTGGTGAACTGCCCGAAAAAAAAAAACGCGTGTTTCCATTTATTCTGACCCTAGAGTTACAAAATGAATTTATTCGGATCGGCTCACAAATAGCCATAGTCACTGAACCGAAATACGTCCACCATTATTCTTGCTGTGGGCGGAAATTCTACCACCAAGAAATCAAATGTCTAATTATTTTCTATAATGTGTTCAAAAACCGATTTTGAAGCCAATCCGATTAAAAATAGGTTTTACGCAGTACGAATTTTCCGGATTTGACTTTTCGTGCGGAATTTCCAACATTGGAAAATCTCATGTGTAATTATTTTGCATTCTATCCTTACAAATCGAGTTTTGAAGTCAATCGGATGAAAATTGATGTTTCCCATATAGAATTTTCCGGCCATTTTCCTTGTGGGTGGATTTTCCACAATCAAAAAATCTCATGTCTAATTATTTCCAAACTATGTAGCAAACCGAATTTGAAGTAAATCGGATGAAAATGTAGTTTTCCTATGGAATTTTCGGAAATTTCCCGACTTTTCCGGAGATTTTCCATTATTTGGAAAATTTCATGTTCAATTATTTTTTATAGTATCTTTACAAACCGAGTTTGAAGCCAATTGGATGAAAAATAGTTATTTCCATATAGGAATTTTCCGGGAATTTCCCGACTTTTCGAGCCGGATTTTCCAAAATCAGAAAATCTTATGTCTAATTATTTTGCATACTATCTTTGGAAACCGAGTTTGAAGTCAATCGGATCAAAAATAGTTTTTCATATATAATTTTCCGGGTATTTTTAGGCGGGCGGATTTTCCATTATTTAGAAAATCTTATGTCCAATTACTTAGCATACTATCCTTACAAACCGAGTTTGAAGCCAATCGGATGAAAATATTTATTTTCTTATGGAATTTTCCGGGAATTTCGAGCTTTTCGGGCGGATTTTCATCATCGGAAAATCTCGAAGTCCAATTATTTTGCTTTTCATCCTCACAAACCAAGTTCAAAGTCAATCGGAGAAAAATAGTTTTTTCCCAGAAGAATTTTCAAAATTTCCTTGTGGGCGGATTTTCCGAAATCTGGAAACAGTGTGTCCAATTATTTCAAATGTTTACAAACCAAATTTCCGTTAATCGGATGAAAACAGAATTTTCCCCATAGTAGCTTTTCCGGGAGTTTTCCACCCCTTAGGGCGGAATTTTCAAAACCCTCTCTAGTGTCACTTTCAACTCATAAGGATACTGTGAAAATTTCGGAGCGTCTTACCGTTCAGGCTCTACGTTGATTGCCAATCAGTGAATCAGTGAGTCAGTGAGTCAGTCAGTCAGTCAGTCAGGACATTTAAAAAAAAAAAAAAAAATAATTTAAAAAAATTTATAAACTTCCTAGTTGAGAACGGCTTGCCAAAATAAAAAGTTTACTAATTAAACAAACCCTAAAAATATCTTTCTATTCAAAAATGAAAAGCACTTCAAATCGAAGAGACAAATAACGGTCACAAAGTTGCTAGAGTAGCAACATTCATCAGCCACCCCATATATAAACAGTTAAATTTGAAACAAAGGAATGGCAATTTTGTTTTCAAAATTAACATAAAGTTACATTGAAACCAACAAACGAATTACAGTTTCAATGAAATAAGAAAGACAAGTTGGTGGCCCTTCTACCAGAATCCTTTCATGACTCACCCAACATTGCAGCTTCTTTTCTGGCAAGCTGGCTGACCAACATTAGGCTAATTTGTAAGCATCCTAATCCGTAAACAATTACATTACTCAAACCCCAAGTGCGGAGCCTGGGCCAGAAAAAACAGCAATAATCGCGCAACGCACTTAACCAAATTTTAAGCAATTAAATCTTTAAATCGCGTTTAAAAGCTGTTTTCCACACAATTTTACTTCTTTTCTCTCTCTCTCTCGGTTTTTTTTGGGCAACTAATTATAAAACGGATGCGCTAAAAAAAAAAAGGACAGATAAATGCGACGCGGCTGCTGCTAAAATAACAGTATTTTGCATAATTGTTGACCCAGAAAGACCATAAGAAAGCAGCAGCGGCAGCACCAAAAGAATGTAATTTCAGAGCAAGGATATTTCTTCGCTTTTCTTTCTTTCTTTTTTTTTTTTTTTTGCCCGCCACTGATTTGTAATTAGGAAACGGCCGCCAACTGTCGCCTTGGTTGCAGCCACGCCCCATTTACACCGCAGCTGTGAGGCCGGAGGCATTAGCGAAACGTTAAATACCCAAGTGCCAGCTGGCGAGAGGGAGAGCGGGACTGTGTCCCACCTTTGAGTGGCCAAAAGAAAAACGGCAGCTCGGGTAAAATTAAATGAATGAAAGAAAAGTGTAAAGCAATGACGCCTCGTTCCTCCACCTCCTACCTCCCCAGGGAGTCACTTGCCCAGTCGCTAGACTGGCTTTCAGGCATTTTGTGGTATTCGACAAAAGTTTATTAAAAAAAATTTAAATTCAGTTTTGCCCAAAAATTGAAATTATTTCATGTTTCCGGTGTCAACGTTTTGTGCTTCCTGGAGGCGCCAAAAACTTTAATCCCTTTTTTACGCAAAAACTTCTTTCTACGGAAATTTGATAATTTTTGGGCCAGTGACCCCTTTGGGCCTAGATTTCTGTTTGCCCCACACACACAAATTTACATTTTACATTTTGCATAATTTAGAAATGTGCGTTTGACTGTGACAATGGGTTTTGGCATTTTGGTTTTATTTATTTATAAATATTTCACCAAATGTCCAGAGATTTATGTGAGAATCTGCACAAAATACCGAGAGGAAAGTCTTAAAAATTTTATGCATTAATTATGTTACACAACAAAAATGAACATTAACTTGTCTTGACCTCCAGCAAATCGTTTTCAAAAAGGGACCTTTATTTTACACTTTGTTTGTTATAAGCAAAGGAAAACCTTTTTTTTCAATTTTTTTCAAAGAATAAAAATATATTTAATTATTATTATTTTATATAAAATAGTGTTGGAAAATAGTGTACCTGTACCAGTCCCAGATCCCTGATCCCAAAAACCAGATCCTTGATCCCAGATCCCAAAACCCTGACCCAAGATCCCTGAACCAGATTTCTGAACCAGATTCCTGATCCCAAATAACTGATTTCATCATCCGAGATCCCTGATCCCAGATCCCTAATCCCAGATCCCACATCCCAGATCTCTGATCCCAGTTCCCTGATCCGAGATCCTTGATCCCAGTTCCCTGACCCCAGTTCCCTGATTCCAGAACCCTGATCCGACACCCCTATTCTCTGATCCCACACTCAAAAAAAAGTAATCATCAAAATGACACAATTTAGTCATTAATTTGAAACTATTGAGTATCGAATTATGCTCAATACTCAAAGTATCAAGTTGATAATTCGATAGTATCAAAATAATATTTTCGATTTGTCAAAAATGAGTAGTAATTGTATCAGAATAACATTTCTTTATATTAATTTTAAAGTATCAAATTTGAAACTTTTTTGTATCATTTTTAAGCTAGCCTTAAACAATTTGGCAATAATAAATAAAAAATATCGTACATTTTTATTTTTCTGAAATATTTTTGCGATAATTTAGCCGGCATACACAAACAATCAATCGCAAGACGGCAAATTGGTGAGAGTTATACAGACTGTTTCCAAGTATGCCTTTATTCCTCATTAGACTCTTCTGCTGCTGCTGGGTTTGGCGCTCACTATCAAATGCCTATTTATATCAGCAATCAGCTGAATAACAACTTGAGAATTACAAGTGTCAGCATTTATGCAATTGCTTGGTAGAAAGAATCGAGTATGACAGTTAGATTTTTCGAATTAGTACTCGATAACATCGAAAATAATTGAGTTTCCAATTGATACTTTTAAGTAACAATTTAATAGGCATAGGTTCAAGTGAAGTCAAATTGATACTTTCTAGAATTATATTGATACAAAAATAAAGATACTGGTTGTAGTATCAATTTGAGACAACGCTTATCAAACTAATATTGATACGAATTTTTTTGGGTGCAGTTCCCTGATCCGAGATCCCAGTTCCCTACTTCCAGTTCCCAGATCCCTGATCCCAGTTCCCAGATTTCGGATCACTGGTCCCTGATCACTGATCCCACATCCCTGATCCCAGTTCCATGATCCCAGATACGGGATAACAGATCCCTGATCCCAGATACCTGATCCCAGATACCAAATCCCAGATCTCTGATACCTGATCCCTGATCCAAAATCCCTGATCCCAAATCCTTGATCCCAGATCCCTGAACCAGATCCGAGATCCATCCCAGATCCCAGACCCCTGATCCCAGATCCCTGATCCTAGATCCTTCATCCCAGATCTCTGATCCCAAATCTCAGATCTCACATCCCTGATCCCAGATCCCTAATCTCTGATCCCACATCTCTCATCCCAATTAAACGAATAGTTTAGAAATCAAGGCTGCAAACCTCCGAAATTTTGAAAGAGGTTCGGTTCGGAGGTTCGAACCAGTGAGGAATCCTTGGGTTCGGTTCACGGACCGGTTCCTGGATCCTCTGAACCCCATGTTTTGGTTCGAACCTCGGTTCACTTAACCAAAAAAATAATATGATGCTTTTATTTACGATTAGTTGGATCATCTATTATTATATAAATATTATATAGGCGACCTTGCCTTGTTTAAGTTAATTCAAGTCCCGAACTTCGGATTAAAATTTCACGTACGAGTCGAACCTAATTGTACTTTGGTTTCATAAAATCTGGAATCCACCATCAACTAACATTTATTAGGATTGATTCAAGTCCGGATATCTTTTTTCGACTGTCTAGGCATATCATGTCATATCATTCTGGAACTGCTCATTTCTACTAAATCTTATATTAGAAGAAACAGATTTAAGTGTTAAAAATATTCGTACAACTAAGTTAGGAGAAATATTTTTTAAGACATTTCCAAATTATTAAATTATTTTCGATGTCTGTTCTCTTGGGCAATTTTCGACCGATTTTAAATTTCACATCGGTTTATTGCTTTCTATTGTTCTTATAAACTTTCCCTTCTGTGCAGTCAGTCGGAAGTCGTTTAAAGTTATATTTTTAATAACCAAATCGAGAATTTCTTCCGGCTAAAAAAATTACTTAATATCTTGAACCGAACCTTTTTTTTAATAAGTGGTCGGTTTGGGTTCAGGTTCGAGGGATCAAAATTGTAGAAGGTTCGGTTCCATGGTCCGGTTCGGCCAATTAGAGGCCCGAACCGAACCGGTTCTTAGGGGTTCGGTTACGGACCGGTTTGCAGCCTTGTTAGAAATAAATTGAAATCGCTCGCCTTCTAAGAAAACTTCATGAAGTTGACATCATCGTGTAAATCTCGACTTAAATTCAGGTGTTTTTATCTCTTATCTTATATCAATCCTTAGTTTAAGAACATCATAAAACTCATCTTGTGATACCCACTTAATCCTTCTCTGCTGCTTCAGACTTACTTATCAAAATGCACTAAACATTTCTACAAGTGTCGTCTGAACACACACACACAATTTTTAGCATATTTTGTCGAGTATAATCTGAAGCCATTGACCCTGTAATTTAGTACTCATTAGACGTCATTTTCCATTTTAATCAAAATTGAAGCATATTTAAGAGCATTTTATCTGTTCGCATAATTAAAAGGACAAGGCAACACAGAGAGAGAGAGAGAGAGAGAGAGAGTGGCAGGACGGCGCGTAAATTGTTGAAAATGAGTTAGTCAAACAAGCCCAAGGCCATGCCGCAGCCAGGCTCAAAGCATGTAGAAACGCGAAACGAAAGCGTAAGCAAAATGGAAAAAAAACGAAAAAAAATGGAAAATGAGAGAGGGTGGGTGTGTGTGTGTGTGAGTGCAGGGAGTGGACAACTATGCCCGTCCAGAGCAGCATCCTGGTGCCTGGTGCGTGGCCAGCGCGGCGTGCTAATTATGATGAAAGATTTCTGCATCTTTTAGCGTTAATCCATTTGGAAAATTAGAAATGAAAATTTAATGAAATTTCCAACAACTTCTGCAGCATTTTCACACATTTTTATCAGCTATCCTATCATTCAATGCGCACAACTACACTGACTTATAACACGTTTTTAATTACCCATTTTAGCCAGCAAGGACAATGCCAGGGACTTGACAGCAATATAGAAAAAACTTGAAAAAACAATTAAAACTGTCGTAATTGTCGCATTAATGTTTTTCTGATAACTTGGCAAGTGGCCAGGACTTGCAGGCACGCAAAGCAATTCCAGAAACAGCCAAAGAAAACGCTTCAAATAATTCAATAAAATTTAATTAAAGGCCATTAAGCCGTAAACAACAAACCGAAAAACAAATAAAACAAAATAAAATGTTAATAGCCAAATGTCATGCAGAGGGGCACAACATTGAGAACTAAAAATATTTTTGTTTTTTTTTTAAAAAAAAAAAAAACTTTTCTGTTGTTTTGGGTAACCATTTTCAGTTTCAACGTGTTTCCATGGCCATAAAACATGACCAGGGGCTGTAGTTAATGGCCTATCCGTTGGCTCTAGCCGGACTAGCTTTTGAATCATTAAACGCACTTGTGGCATCCTCCTTTCTATGGTCATCGTTGTGATGCGGGAGGGGGGGGAGTGGAAGTAAAATCAGAGTAGCTGCGCGTGTGTGATGGGGGGCCTAATTGATGTTAAACTATTGTAGTTTTTTCTAGTATATGACAGAATGTGTTTAAAAGATTCTACTGTAACATACAGGGTTGCCCATATTCGACGAACCCATGTTTTTTTTTAAAAATCAAAGAAAAAAATAAAAAATTTGGCGGTTGGCAATCTTAATCATTTAATTTGTTCCAAGTAGATTTGTTTACATCAATTTTTGAATATGATATCTCTCAAATGGCCGCCTCTGGCGTTGATGGCGTATTGTGCCCTTTTTGCAGCATTTTCCATCGTTTTCGCCAACATTTCGGCCGGAATAGCGGCTATTTCTTCACGAATGTTGTCCTTGAGCTCTTTTACGGTCCTTGGCTTGTTAACGTAAACCTTTGACTTCAAATATCCCCACAAGAAGAAGTCAGGCGGCGTCAAATCGGGCGAACGCGGTGGCCAGTCCAAATCACCACTTTTCGACATCAAACGGCCCGGAAACAATTTCTTCAGAAAATCGATTGTTATGCGACTTGTGTGCGGTGGAGCGCCGTCTTGTTGAAACCAGAACTGCCTCACAAAATTGGTCATCATGTCGCGATAACGCTCCTGGTTGATGGTAACAGCATGGCCATTTTCATTTAGGAAGAAAAACGGCCCAATGACCGTTTTCGCACTAACGCCGCACCAAACTGTGACTTTTTCTCCTGGGATTTCAGTGGCGTAAGAAATTTTCTTATTTACGGTCCCATCATGTGAAATGGGCTTGAATTCTCCTGATCTTCGGCCATTTGATGACTCTTTGGCCTTCAATCGACGAGGCTTGTCCGCAGACAACAATCTTTGCGTCAATTGAATTTTGTACGGGAACAAACAAATCAACGCGAATAATCCGTTACGGTCCCATTGCCAACTGTGAAATGGGGCTTCATCGGACATGATTCTCGGCCGATCGCTTGGTCGACTTTTATTGGCCTCTTCGGGTTGAAAGGCCTCACCAGCGAAAATTTTCTATAAACTCTTAATGGGTTCTAGAAGGCGCACTTTTCAATTTTAATTTTCGTTAAAACCGTTGAGTTTTCACAATTGACTTGTTCTGTTGAATGTAAATTTCAACTATTTCAGAGCGCTCGCGTGGCGTGTATTGTTCCATGGTAAAAATCTGCTTGGACTGACGCTTCAAACGCGGTATGTCATTAAGCGATCTGACATCTCTGTCAAAAGTTGTGGCGTTGCCAGATGGGTCCGTCGAATATGGGCAACCCTGTATGTCCGTGCTTACACGATGAAGGTTGCTTCATGGAGTCTCTACGATTTCGTTGGAAATCTTCAAAATCACGGATTAAATGATGAGGTTTGCTTCCATGAAGTTCGATTTCAACTCGCCTGAGAGCACGAGTTATCGATAAGCAAATAAACCACAAATCAACCCGATCAGTTCAATCGGAACAAAGCAAAGGAGAATTATCGAAAAGCTTCACGAAACGGAAGGTCATGAAGCTTTGCCAGCTTCGGCTGCTCCTCTTCACCTCTTCCCCACAAACAAAAACTTCGTGAAGAACTTCATGAAGAAAACTGTAAATGCGGACATAGACGGGATTTACACTATGAAGCAATCTTCATAAAGTTTTGTTAGTAGGCGAGGGATTTCTATATATTTCTTCTTTATACACTTGAAAAGTGTATAGTAAAAATATTCATTTCCGACCACATAAACTATATATATTCTTGATCAGGACGACGAGCCGAGTTCATTTCCGTCTGTCCGTCCGTCCGTCTGTCCGTCTGTCCGTCTGTCTGTCTGTCCGTCTGTCTGTCTGTCTGTTTCTACGCGAACTAGTCCCTCAGTTTTAAAGCTATCGAGCTGAAATTTTGCACAGAGTCTTCTTTTTACTGCACGCAATTAATATGTCGGAACCGGCCGGATCGGATGACTATATCATATAGCTGCCATAGGAACGATCGGTCTAAGAACTAGTTCTAGTGAGAAAAACTTTTTTGTTTTCCATCGTAGCGTCATTAGTCTTAGTATATGTTAGTTTTATATGTTTCCACATAATTCTGGAAAAATGTATCAAAATCGGATTACTATAGCATATAGCTGCCATATAAACGGTCGTTCAAAAAACTACTTCTAGTGAGAAAAACTTCTTTGTTTTCCATTGTAGCACCACTAATCGTGGTATTTATCAGTTTTATATGCTTTTACACAATTGTGAAAAAATGTATCAAAATCGGATGACTGTAGCATATAGCTGCCATATAAATGGTCGGTAAAAAAACTAGTTCTAGTGAGAAAAACTTTTTTGTTTTCTTTCGTAGCGTCCCCAATCTTGGTATATATTAGTTTTTTATGTTTTCACATAATTTTGAAAAAATCTATCAAAATCGGATGACTATAGCATATAGCTGCAATAGGACCGATCGGTCGGAAAATGAGTTTTACTAAGAAAAGTTTTTTTTATGGTATAAAATTGTTATTATCAATGATTTAAAAATTTTAAATATCTGATATCTATATCCTATATATGTTTTACCGGTTAAATCAGTTGGAGTAAAGTTTTTCAAGTTTATTAAAATTTCGGCACAGTCGAAGTTAGCTTTGCCTTCTCGTTTTTAATAGGTTTGAAAGAATTCCTTTAATTTCACGCCTACTAAGAAAACTTCAGGAAGTTTGCTTCCTGGTGTAAATACCAATTATGTCAAGCTAAATTTAATCGACTATGGAGGGAGATTTTCCATGAATTGAAAATCGAAAAATCTATCGATTTTGTTTGAATTTCGTATTATTCGTCAATATCTTTTAAGCCAGACATTTTATTCTCATTGTAGCACCCAGCCGTTTCTCATCTTCAAGTTTTTGAAGTTTTTAAATATTTATGCTTGTGTTACCTACTCAACAACATATATTTTCTCATTAACCAACTAGATTTGAAAGACATGAAGATGAGAAAATGGACCTAAATCGTCCATAGATCTATAGATTACAATTACGATGCGTAATGAAAGAGCGTATTATCAAAATATATTATAGCACATTTTTGTACGCCGAATTGAAACTTGGTAAGTTATGTGCTTGCTTCTCTAAATGATGATTGTAATTTGGCTGCTATCAGACTGAAGCATTCAGCAATTACTCACATAAATGCCAACACCCCAAAACAAAAACACAATTCTTAACTATAATAAACATATTTCAATCTTAATGAAAATAGTTTCACTTTTGCTTCTGCTTCAATAAACAACATTTTCTTACTGTGGGTGCAGCAGTTAATGTAATTACCGCAACATTTTTCTTCTACGAGATACAGGACGCACACACGCTCAGACATACATTCCCAAAGGATGGCTGTTACTGACAGACTCCCGACACTCTGACTCGTTCAATTGGCGAGATGGACTCATCAGTTGGGATGGGTGGGGAATGTGCGTGTGCGTCGTGTCCGTCTGCAGGACTCTTACGTATTCTCATTAAAATTGACCAGCCATTATTACAGGAACGTGCCGTCTTTTGCTTCAAGCATAATTTATACGCCTGACGACTTGAACTCCTTTTGGTCCTTGCTTAAATAGTTTCCCTTTTGCTTTGTTGTGCGTCACTTTATTTATTTAGCATTTTCCACCATTTTATGAACTGCAAACGAAATTGTTCTCTTACATTTCTTATCTTTTAATATTTGCGCCCATTTCCTTTTCTTTCCTTCATTTATTTCGCCATTAATTTTCATGTGCAGCGAAATAAAAGAAAAACAATAATATTTGTATTTGCTAAATGAAAATGCAGTCAGATAATTAAAGTGGAAATTAAGTTTTTGTAATTGCCCTGAGAAATAGAGTGTGTGTGTGTGTGTGTGTGTGCAATTAAGGCTGTCTTGTTATCAAGAGCTGTGTAATGTGACCCACTTTGTATTTGGAAACATTAAAATTGAAATTTAATTTGTTAAGGAATTTTAAGCTTTATCAAGCTTTCAATTTAATGTATGTGTGCTAACAGAAACCGTTTAACAGTGCAGCTAATGGTATCTTAAAACCTGTTGTAGCCAAATACAACTTATTTACACGTTTTGTAAATACCCAAATCCATCAAGTCCAATTTTTGTGTCACTTTACCTACACCCAGGCATTCCGGGAATTCATTTAAAGTCAATTTTACCGCATTGAAACGAAAAATTTGAGTTTAACATGCAGACGATAGGCTTCCGGCCTTCATATGTTGTACCCAAATATCTTTGTTGTTGTTGTGGGCTGCTGCTGCTGTGGTTTTCCCTGGCTCGCGTAGTAGTATTTATCCATCACTGACAATGTCAAATATATTACCCATGATGAATGACTCTGGCGGATTTGATGAATGTGTTTTGTGGCTTTTTCGCTCAGCACCATTCAGAGACCCCCAAAAATCCAACAAAAATAAAATAAAAAAATAAAGAAATGCCATTGAAACTGCAAATGATTTATAAAAATTCGAGCCGCATTCAATGCAGACACGTCAACTTTGATGTAGGCGTTTCAATTGGATCAGTTTTTAGCAAATCAAACAATATGTGGAGGGGTGGGTTTTTACGATATAAAACATGTATACATAAGTGAAAATATTTACAGTAACGTGAATCATAGCCATGGCAATGAATCTGTCACAAAGTTTGAACAATATTGATCAAATATTTTTTTGTTTTGCAGTGACTTAATATACGCCATAAATTATGTAAAAGCAAGCAGTTGTAATACTAACAACTTTTGAGCTAGATATTCTATAAATATTATTTAATAAAAAATATCCTAAAAAAAAGGATTAAGAGCGTTGAATTTTATGATGAATAAACCTGGATATGAACTATCAAAAAATTCGTGTTATTGATGATTCAATTCTTTGGGCTTTTATGGGCTTCTTTAACGGCTTTCTAATATCCAATATATGGTTAAGGTGACCTTATGTGTAAATAGTTTTAAAGAAAATAAAAATTTAGATGTTCCGAGGCGGAATCGAAGCCACAATCACCGTATTGTCTCATGACTTCGTCGTCAAGTGATTTTCATGCTGATTAAATTTTAAAATAATTATAATGTAACTAGCATATAACCCGGCGCGCTTCGCTTCGCCACCATCAGTATAGCCGCCAAAATAATGAAAAAACGTTTGGCAATGATACCACCCCCGTCCCCATTTTCCGACCATTAGAAATGAGAAAATTATTTTCCACCTACTTGGCCCGTTAATCGTACAAACGCTAAAAAAACCACCCCCGTCACCCATTATCCGACCTTGAGGGTGAGTAACCGCAAAGCTAAAAACTTTATCCTATTTAATTGGCCCATAGAGCTTTCAAACCAAATTTAATACATATCGGCTAAAAACCCACCCCCGCACCCATAATCCGACCTTTGCAGTGAACTTCCCGAAATAAAAAAACACGTGTTTCCATTTATTCTGACCCTAGATCTTACAAAACGAATTTTATTCAGATCGGCTCACAAATAGCCATTGTCACTGAACCGAAATACGCCCACCATTATTCTTGCCTGTGGGCAGAAATTCTACCACCGAGAAATCAAATGTCTAATTATTTTCTATAATGTGTTCACAAACCGATTTTGAAGCCAATCGGACTTAAAAATAGAGTTTTAATCGGATGGAATATAGTGTTTTCCATATGGAATTTTCCACATCGAAAAATCACATGTCTAATTATTTAGCATATTATCACTTACAAACCGAATTTGATAGCCAAGCGGATAAAAATTTTTTTCCAACATTGAAATTTAAAAATTTCCGATGTTTCCGGGCGCATTTTCCAAAATCAGAAAATCTTATGTCTAATTATTTTGCATACTATCCTTACAAACCGAGTTTGAAGTCAATCGGATGAAAAATAGTGTTTTCCATATAGAATTTTCCGGGTATTTTCTTTGTGGGCGGATTTTCCAACATTTGAAAATCTCATGTCCAATTACTTAGCATACTACCCTTACAAACCGAGTTTGAAGCCAAACGGATGAAAAATAGTTTTTTCCATATGGAATTTTCCGGGAATTTCCCGACTTTTCGGGCAGATTTTCCATCATCGGAAAATCTCAAGTCTAATTATTCTGCTTACCATCTTCACAAATGTGTTTTTGCGCGAGGCTCTACGTTGATTGCCAATCAGGAATCAGTGAGTGTCAAACGTTTTATAAGTCCGAATAAGTCCGAAATATGAAAACTCTCACATTTTAGGAACACCGACATTTGGTTTAAGTGTTTTTCGAAAGAACTGATTGCAAAAGCTCTAGCGATTTTCGGAACTCATCGAATATAGAAAAACTAACGTTAAGCCCATGAATGAGCTGAGGGTCGATGGACATTTTTCCGTCCTAATATGCAATTATCATGGGTGCTTTCCAGCGGAATTTTGTTAGTATTTCGTTGATCAAGTGGTTCCATATTAGGGGTGACAGTACTCCGCCCTGAGATGTGCCTCCGTGTGCCTCGCGGTACCCCACCCAGCTTGGACTCTTCTGTAGCTCAGCAGGTTGTATATCCAGGAGTCCAATGCCTTGTCAATTAAAAGTGTTTAAATAATAAATTTGTTTCCAATGGATTGTTTTCTATAATTTAATGTAACTAACTTTCCCTTAATAGTTGAGTAGCATAAAAAAATCATTTATATTTCTATACATGCCTCTTAAATTATAACATTTATTGTAATGTTATCTAAGCAAAGATTCCTTTCCTTACTGACCAATACTCGTTGACCTTACCCTGGGCCCCGGGCTATGTGCTTCATTTCAATTTCCGGCATTTTTCGCACACAATGCGATAAGTTGCCATTTTGGCGACAAACAGAAGAAGAAAAAAAAAACTTTAGAAATAACTTCAAATGTGCCAAGCAAAAAAGCGAGAAGCAAAATGAGAATGGGCAAGAGACAGACATATTTGAGATATAAAGAAATACGAAATCTAGAAAGTGGGCAAAGTGTTTTTATGCTGTTAGAAGGCAACTAAGCGCGAAAAGTTTCCCTTTTTTTTCGGCAACGAAGCTCTAAATAAAATAAATTCGATTCGCATTTGAAGCTAGCCTGAACTCACAGCCGCCGCCAACAGCCGCCTGAGGCCTGCGTCTCGACACCGCCCAACAATCAGCGCCATTTTTTGCTTTCTTTTCTTTTACTTTGTTTCCTTCTCTTTCGCGCTGGCTGCCACATTAATTTCACTTCTTATAAATCTCGCTAGATTTTTGGTTGTTTTTGTTGTTCGCTTTCAACGCTGCGGCATATAAATTAAAGTCGGCGCTTTAAAGTCATGGATTTATTCTGGCCATATTTCATTTCTTATCAGTTCAATTAGGAGAAACATTTTCTATGTTTGCCATATTTTCAATTAGTGTCAATATTTTAATCGCATTCGATTAATTTTGATTTTGAAAAACAAATTTTGTTTGGCCTGTGCACTGGCAAATATTGACAGAAGTGTAATTCAGGCTAAACGGTGTAGATATTTGGGGTGTTTTGTTATGTATCGACCTACCAGGGCCAGTACAACAAACTGCAAACAAGTTTGGTAAATATGTGCATACGCCTGGCTGTGTGCACAATACATGCAGTTTTTTTTTATTTTATGTTTTAGCAAAAAATTCATCAGGCCTTTATCTGGTTTTAATACACTTTCAAAAAAGCCATTAAAACTGATGTAAGAGGCTATTACAATTAAACTGAAACTTAAGCAAGGATTACCATTTATTCTTACTCAGTGGATAAAAGTGTACAAGTACTTAGAGAGAGAAGAGCAACTATTGATGAATGCAGATAAAAAGAGAATCAAAAATAAGATAAGCAGGCGGTACCTCATTTATGTCTTAATAACACTAGTTTACAGCGAAAAAGACCCATTGAAGCCATTATTTTTTAATGATGTATTTTGGAATGCTGAACTCAAAAATGAATTTAAAAAAATTTTGTATGGATACGTTTTTGAGTTAGAATTTTTTTTAGTTTTTTCGGTAGGTACCCATACCTTTTAAGCCATATCTCGAGTTACAAACTTTAGATGAAGTCAAGCAAGGGATTAATCAAAAAGGTTATGCAATTAAAAATAATCCAGTCAAAGAACATTTTCCAATCGGTTTAGTAGTTTAAAAGTAAGAAGCAAAAATATTTCGAAAAAAATGATTTTTTCTAAAAAACGTGAAAAATTTGATTTTCTAAAATCTGTAAATGGTTGAAAATAAAAATCAAAAAATTGTTTTTTTATTTATTCTTACAAATTGCCCTATTACGAAAAAATAAGGCGTTGATGACGAAAATCTGTGGATAAATAGCGAAGTTGTAAGCAATTGTGTGAAACAACTAGGGGTCAAATTTGACTATTTTACGTGTTCATTAAAAAAATTTTTTTTTTACTTGTCTATTTGCTCAATGTTAGAGTTCCAATAGAAGCCAAATCACAGAAAAAAATTAAGAGCAAGGCCAAAAACGAAGAAAAAATATAAATATTTTCTAATAAATACATAAAACAATGAAATTTAACTGTTAGTACTTTTACTCAATTGCTCACAGCTTCTTTATTTATCCATAGATATTCTTTACCAATGCCTTATTTTCTTCGTAGAAGTGCTATTCGTAGGAACAAAAGAAAAAAACAATTTATTTTTATCAGTTTCAACCTTTTACAGATTTTAGGAAAACAAAATTTGCCCGTTTTTTGAGAAAAAATCGATTTTTTGGAAATATTTTTGCTTGTAGCATTCAAACTACTAAACCGATTGGAAAATGATCTTTAACTAGATTATTAAAAATTGCATACTCTTTAGATTAATACCTTGCTTGACGACATCAAAATTTTCTATCTCGATATATGTCATAAAATGTAAAAGGTAACCTACCGAAAAAAATTCTAACTTAAAAACGTATCCATACAAAAAATTTTTGAATTTATTTTTTGAGCTCAGCATTCCAAAGTACATCATACAAAAATAACAGCTTCAATGGGTCTTTATTTATTTTTATTTTTGTAAACTAGTGTAATTAAGATATTTATATTTTTAGCTTAAAAAATTTGAAAACTGAATCAGGCTTAATAAAATGTTAACCTTGAACCACTGACTGCTTTACGGACTGCTACAAAAACCATATTATGAACTGAACTGTTGGTTTAAAATCTCTGTGAACCACAAAACTGAGCCACTCCTTTCTGATTTGTAGAGATAACTGAATCGTTGAATATACAGAATATGTATTACAGATAACATAACTATTCCTTTTTCTAAAATTTTCCCTTTAGTATAGGCTTCCTTTCCAAGAGCATTCAATATTTAGCCAACTGCCACAAACAATTATCACATTTTTTTTTCTATTCATTTAGAGCTGAAATCCCCAGAGTAAACAAATTTAAATTCATTCGCTTGTTTCGTTTTTTGCCTTTTTTATTAACATATTTGAATATAAACACAATTGTTACAAAAAAACAAAATAAAATGCAACACTTAAACATGATTTTTTTCCAACTAAAGTGAAAGTACATAAAAATACAACAACAACAAGTTTTAAAATGAAATAACCTTCTAATGTCGCGCACCATAAAAAAAAAATGTAATGAAAACAAACAAAACTATAAATTCCCAATCCATAAAAACAATGGAAATTTTATGTATTTGTATTTGCACTTAATCATGTTAAAAGCTAAATGATGTAATTGACATCCGGCGATACTTTTAAATGTTTTCACAAAACTTAGTTCAAAACTGACAACTGTAAGTCGTTTAAGTCAACTGTAAAAGAAAACCCCAAAGCAGTTGAAAATATAAACTTAAGCAACGCGCTTTTTTTTTTTTGAACTTGCTGTGTGTGTCTGTCAGAAAATGATGATTTTCCTTTAAGTAGAGCATATAAATAGATAAAGGGAATGAACTGTAAATCCATTCGGCTGTATAAATGCTGACAGCTCAATAATACTTGGCCTATACGGACAGTTAGGGGGGAGTTTTTTTTTTTATTTTTTGATTGAGGTGGCCTTTTAGGTTCTTACATGGGTAAATTAGCTTTTACAAGTCCAAGTCAACTTGAAGCTAAATTGTTTGCCATTGATTTTTATGACTAATCAAATCAATGTAATTTTATTCCAACAGAGTAATATCTGCTACTAAAAATTCAGTCTCTTCTGATACCCACGAAAATTTTTAGAGCTTTCTCTTAGTAGTTCAATTCAGTTTAATTAATTGGTTAAAAAAAAACTCACTATCTCTGCTAATTATTTAAATGAATGATATTATCGACCTCTTTGAGCTATTTAACAAAATATATGGGGTGGCTGATGAATGATGCTACATTAATAAACTTAAGGGGGTCTTCTACCTTTGAACAGTGTTTTATGAGTGTTTTTAAAAAAAATTCCTGAAGCACGAACTTAGCTCCACTAAAATGGCAATATCTCCTAAACTATTTCGAATGCCCAAGCTATAATAATAATGCAAAACAAAAAAATCGAAAAAAAAAATATTTTTCAAAGGTAAAAGACCCTCTTAACTGGTATTGAGTGCTTCCTGAAGCACGAACTTAGCTCCACTAAAATGGCAATATCTCCTAAACTATTTCGAATTTTTGAAAATGGTTTGAAGTGGATGAATGTGGAATGCCCAAGCTATAATAATAATGCAAAACAAAAAAATCGAAAAAAAAAATTTTTTTCAAAGGTAAAAGACCCTCTTAATTGGTATTGAGTGCTTCCTCAAGCATGAACTTAGCTCCACTAAAATGGCAATATCTCCTAAACTATTTCGAATTTTTGAAAATGGTTTGAAGTGGATGAATGTGGAATGCCCAAGCTATAATAATAATGCAAAACAAAAAAATCGAAAAAAAAAATATTTTTCAAAGGTAAAAGACCCTCTTAACTGGTATTGAGTGCTTCCTGAAGCACGAACTTAGCTCCACTAAAATGGCAATATCTCCTAAACTATTTCGAATTTTTGAAAATGGTTTGAAGTGGATGAATGTGGAATGCCCAAGCTATAATAATAATGCAAAACAAAAAAATCGAAAAAAAAAAAATTTTTCAAAGGTAAAAGACCCTCTTAATTGGTATTGAGTGCTTCCTGAAGCATGAACTTAGCTCCACTAAAATGGCAATATCTCCTAAACTATTTCGAATTTTTGAAAATGGTTTGAAGTGGATGAATGTGGAATGCCCAAGCTATAATAATAATGCAAAACAAAAAAAAATCGAAAAAAAAATATTTTTTCAAAGGTAAAAGACCCTCTTAATTGGTATTGAGTGCTTCCTGAAGCATGAACTTAGCTCCACTAAAATGGCAATATCTCCTAAACTATTTCAAAAATTTTTGAAAATGGTTTGAAGTGGATGAATGTGGAATGCCCAAGCTATAATAATAATGCAAAACAAAAAAATCGAAAAAAAAAATTTTTCAAAGGTAAAAGACCCTCTTAACTGGTATTGAGTGCTTCCTGAAGCATGAACTTAGCTCCACTAAAATGGCAATATCTCCTAAACTATTTCGAATTTTTGAAAATGGTTTGAAGTGGATGAATGTGGAATGCCCAAGCTATAATAATAATGCAAAACAAAAAAATCGAAAAAAAAAATATTTTTCAAAGGTAAAAGACCCTCTTAATTTGTATTGAGTGCTTCCTGAAGCAAGAACTTAGCTCCACTAAAATGGCAATATCTCCTAAACTATTTCGAATTTTTGAAAATGGTTTGAAGGGGATGAATGTGGAATGCCCAAGCTATAATAATAATGCAAAACAAAAAAATCAAAAAAAAAATTTTTCAAAGGTAAAAGACCCTCTTAATTGGTATTGAGTGCTTCCTGAAGCATGAACTTAGCTCCACTAAAATGGCAATATCTCCTAAACTATTTCGAATTTTTGAAAATGGTTTGAAGTGGATGAATGTGGAATGCCCAAGCTATAATAATAATGCAAAACAAAAAAAAAAAAAAAATATTTTTCAAAGGTAAAAGACCCTCTTAATTGGTATTGAGTGCTTCCTGAAGCAAGAACTTTGCTCCACTAAAATGGCAATATCTCCTAAACTATTTCGAATTTTTGAAAATGGTTTGAAGTGGATGAATGTGGAATGCCCAAGCTATAATAATAATGCAAAACAAAAAAATCGAAAAAAAAATATTTTTCAAAGGTAAAAGACCCTCTTAATTTGTATTGAGTGCTTCCTGAAGCATGAACTTAGCTCCACTAAAATGGCAATATCTCCTAAACTATTTCGAATTTTTGAAAATGGTTTGAAGTGGATGAATGTGGAATGCCCAAGCTATAATAATAATGCAAAAAAAAAAAAAAAAAAAATATTTTTCAAAAGGTAAAAGACCCTCTTAATTGTATTGAGTGCTTCCTGAAGCAAGAACTTAGCTCCACTAAAATGGCAATATCTCCTAAACTATTTCGAATTTTTGAAAATGGTTTGAAGTGGATGAATGTGGAATGCCCAAGCTATAATAATAATGCAAAACAAAAAAATAAAAAAAAAAATTTTTCAAAGGTAAAAGACCCTCTTAACTGGTATTGAGTGCTTCCTGAAGCATGAACTTAGCTCCACTAAAATGGCTATATCTCCTAAACTATTTCGAATTTTTGAAAATGGTTTGAAGTGGATGAATGTGGAATGCCCAAGCTATAATAATAATGCAAAACAAAAAAATCGAAAAAAAAATATTTTCAAAGGTAAAAGACCCTCTTAATTGGTATTGAGTGCTTCCTGAAGCATGAACTTAGCTCCACTAAAATGGCAATATCTCCTAAACTATTTCGAATTTTTGAAAATGGTTTGAAGTGGATGAATGTGGAATGCCCAAGCTATAATAATAATGCAAAACAAAAAAATCAAAAAAAAAAATTTTCAAAGGTAAAAGACCCTCTTAACTGGTATTGAGTGCTTCCTGAAGCATGAACTTAGCTCCACTAAAATGGCTATATCTCCTAAACTATTTCGAATTTTTGAAAATGGTTTGAAGTGGATGAATGTGGAATGCCCAAGCTATAATAATAATGCAAAACAAAAAAAAAAAAAAAAAAATTTTTCAAAGGTAAAAGACTTTAACTGGTATTGAGTGCTTCCGAAGCATGAACTTAGCTCCATAAATGGCTATATCGCTAAACTATTTTGAATTTGATTGCCAGACGTCAGGTGACATACCTTAAGATTGTGGTATACCTGGGTACATTCATAGTACTTTCATAAACGCCTTTACATTTAGCAGTAAGAAAGATTCAATCGACTTTGATAATGTTCGCTAAGTTCTAAGTGCTTTTAGTGCTTGTCTGGATCTTGAAGACATTTCGAAAACTAAAAACGGAACTTCAAAACATCTCTATAGAACCTTTATACCCCTTTCAGATAAATTTGTAACATTTTCTCTACTCAAATCAGCATTTGGCCCAGTTAAACTTTAATAAGAAGTTTCAACTTTTTTTTTTTTAGTCATAATCTTGAGCACTTTACATACACACTCGTACACTCTGGGCTTCAGTCAAATGAATATGTTGTTTGACAGTTTTGTAACTTTTAGTCAATTTCTTTGGCTGCCTGACAAGATTGCAATATTGAGACGTTGTACTTACTCCATGTAGCAATTTTGTCCTTCTCCGTTGGCTCCAATTGCTCCTCCGCCTTCGTCAGAAACAGAATCAGTCAAGCAGACGGAAATTCTTGTGTAGTCGGCAAAGATGTTGGCTGTTTTCACCGAAAGAGAGCGACTGCTTGTTAGCGCTGATTTTATGCAGATTTTCAACGGAAAATTTATGTAGAGCTATGCTGGATACATTGTAGCTATTGTAGGGACGCTGCCTGGCTGATCCGTGTGTGGGCGGGAGGGGGACTATGGCCAAAGTAGCGAAATAAGCGTCAGCGACAAGCAGACAAAGTACACGAAGTGTTCGTTTCATTTCAAATTGATTTATGCAAGGCTTTCCTTTCTTTATTTTTCCTTACTTTTCAAGACAAGAAAAAGTCTGAGATGTGGATGTGTATGCTTGATTACTTTTGCAATTGCTTTGGCCCCCACAGCCGGCTGTAAGCTAATCTCTGTTGAGCCAGGTCAGGGCAGGAAGGGGCCAACCATTAATGGCACATGACAAATAATAATCCATTTGGTAAATAATCAAAAAGCTGTTCTCTCTAATTAACCTGAAGCATGGCACAGTGGTTAGGGGTGTGACAAAATAATAATGAATTTTTAGCATCATTTTAGAAGATAAAACTTAAAGAAAAATCTGGTTTGGGAGTTTGAAGGTTCATCGAAATTAAACATAATTTAACTAAGATTCTTTAAAGTCTTTTCTAAAAGGCTCAAGGTCAAATTTCTTGATTATTCAATGACATTTGTTATCAATTTATATTTCTAGAAGCCCCTTAATATGTGACTTTTACCGACAGCACTTCACCCAGTTTCTGTGGCGCCACATTGAAAAGTTATCAGTTAATTACAAAGTGAGACAGGTAAATAATATATTTAAGTCAAGTTTGACCCACTTTCTTGCTTCTTACTTAATGAACCACTGTACCAACTGCTTGATATTAAGTGAAACATAAATTTTACCTTCGTCAGCAGGCAAATATTTCATAAAAAGGGTAGAGTTCAATCAATTCGTGTTCGAATATCAAATTTATTACTAATTAGCTGCAAAAGTTTTCCCACACACACACACATGTGCCACACCCACACTCTGACATGCAAATTTGATACAGAACTTCCGACATTGGCAAATTAATTAGGGGTTCGTTTGGGTCGCGTCGTCCCCCAACCCCCCACAAAATGCGACTTTTGCCTGTCAGGGAGATTAGCCTTCTGCTCTGCCGCTGATACATTTTGTTGCTGATGCCGGCAATATTCCAATGAGAGAAAGAGAAAGCTAGTTAAGCATGTGTGGAGTGAGGGGAAAGTTTCCCCTCACTCGTCTCTCTATTAGGCGCCATAATTAATAGCAGCTTAACTTATAATTACGGTCACCAAAACCACAAGCAAACGTTTTAAGCCTAATAGTTGAGGTAGTTTAGTAATTTATTGGTATAGCAGTCGAGCAGGTAGTGGGCGGAACATTGATTTGTATCCGATTAAGAGACACATGTTCGGTTTTTAGGGAAACGAAAACACACAGCATGTTTAATTATAATATTACCAGTTGATAAACAATGTTTTAGGTTGATCTTAATAAAGTTTTTTTTTTGTAAAATAATTTGAAGTTTAATTTTGGTACAAAATAATGAGGAATTCATAACGAAACGAATTTTATTTCGCTTAAAGGTTCAATTTCGGTTCTAAGTTTATTTCGGTTTGAGGTTCCGATACTTTATCTTGGTATACCGGTACGTAGCCAGACAACTATATTATTTTAAGACTCGAAAAAGTAATTTTTAAATATACTGAAAAAAAACTAACATAAGAATTGAAATTAAAATTCGTGTTGCTTTTCATGCGTACATTTTTGAATTTAAATAATATTTTTAACAGTAGCTTAAAAACCTTCAATGTGTTTGATAAGGTTGGGTTTTAATAATGCGCCTCATAAAAAGCCGTTTATATTTTTCCAAAATGCTAATTTGTAGTTTTTTTGTAACTAAGTTATTTCAACACTCAGAATAGAACTCGATATAGCTTTTTTTCTAACACAAACAAAGTTAAAAAGGAAAAAAAAATTACATTTCTAAATATTGGATCAAAACTTTCTTAAAATTTGTTTGTTTGTGTTTGCTTTGCAGTTCCCAACTGTTTAAGGTATTGATTGCAAGAAATTCAGCAGTTCAGCAAAAATCCTTCTGAAAATATTACCAGAAGGTCTTTGAAACAGTATCGTCAACCAGCTCTCAAGGGGGTCTTCTACCTTTGAACAGGGTTTTTGAGAGTTTTTTTTTCAGTTCTAAAGAAAAAACCATAAAAGTTATTCCATTTGGGTTTTTATGCCACATATTTATAAGTTAAACAAAAAAAGACAAAAGTTGAAATTCGAGGGTTGTTTAAAAAGTTATCGGCCTGCCAATTATGGTCTCCAAAAAAAGTGTAGAGGTGGTAGCCATGATTCCGGGACTCCTGGTTATCGGAAATGAGAACATTAAATGACATTATGATAAGAATTGATGTTATTTTGACCCGTACTTCAATCATATTTTTCAATATTTTTGAGCAACGTAAAATATACTCACTTTAGCATAAAGAAAGCCCCACTATAATGGCAATATCTGCTAAACTATTTCGAATTTTTGAAAATGGTTTGAAAGGGGAATGCCCAAGCTATAATAATAATGCAAAACAAAAAATCTCAAAATTCTTTTTTTCAAAGATGGAAGCCCTCTCTTAAGGTTGTATTGACTGCTTCCTTAAGAATGAATTTTGCTCCACTAAAATGGCAATATCTCCTAACCTATTTTGGGTTTTTGAAAATGGTTTGAAGGGGATGAATGGGGAATGCCCAAGCTATAATTATAATGCAAAACAAAAAAATCGAAAAAAAAATATTTTTCAAAGGTAAAAGACCCTCTTAACTGGTATTGAGTGCTTCCTGAAGCACGAACTTAGCTCCACTAAAATGGCAATATCTCCTAAACTATTTCGAATTTTTGAAAATGGTTTGAAGAGGATGAATGTGGAATGCCCAAGCTATAATAATAATGCAAAACAAAAAAATCGAAAAAAAATTTTTTTTCAAAGGTAAAAGACCCTCTTAACTGGTATTGAGTGCTTCCTGAAGCACGAACTTAGCTCCACTAAAATGGCAATATCTCCTAAACTATTTCGAATTTTTTGAAAATGGTTTGAAGGGGATGAATGTGGGAATGCCCAAGCTATAATAATAATGCAAAACAAAAAAAATCGAAAAAAAAATTTTTTTCAAAGGTAAAAGACCCTCTTAATTGGTATTGAGTGCTTCCTGAAGCATGAACTTTGCTCCACTAAAATGGCAATATCTCCTAAACTATTTCGAATTTTTGAAAATGGTTTGAAGTGGATGAATGTGGAATGCCCAAGCTATAATAATAATGCAAAACAAAAAAATGGGAAAAAAAATATTTTTCAAAAGGTAAAAAGACCCTCTTAACTGGTATTGAGTGCTTCCTGAAGCACGAACTTAGCTCCACTAAAATGGCAATATCTCCTAAACTATTTCGAATTTTTGAAAATGGTTTGAAGGGGATGAAAGGGGAATGCCCAAGCTATAATAATAATGCAAAACAAAAAAATCGAAAAAAATTTTTTTTCAAAGGAAAAGACCCTCTTAACTTGGTATTGAGTGCTTCCTCAAGCAAGAACTTTCCTCCACTAAAATGGCAATATCTCCTAAACTATTTCGAATTTTTGAAAATGGTTTGAAGGGGATGAAAGTGGAATACCCAAGCTATAATAATAATGCAAAACAAAAAAATCGAAAAAAAAATTTTCAAAGGTAAAAGACCCTCTTAATTGGTATTGAGTGCTTCCTCAAGCAAGAACTTTGCTCCACTAAAATGGCAATATCTCCTAAACTATTTCGAATTTTTGAAAATGGTTTGAAGTGGATGAATGTGGAATGCCCAAGCTATAATAATAATGCAAAACAAAAAATCAAAAAAATATTTTTTCAAAGGTAAAAGACCCTCTTAATTTGTATTGAGTGCTTCCTGAAGCATGAACTTAGCTCCACTAAAATGGCAATATCTCCTAAACTATTTCGAATTTTTGAAAATGGTTTGAAGTGGATGAATGTGGAATGCCCAAGCTATAATAATAATGCAAAACAAAAAAATCGAAAAAAAAATTTTTTTCAAAGGTAAAAGACCCTCTTAACTGGTATTGAGTGCTTCCTGAAGCACGAACTTAGCTCCACTAAAATGGCAATATCTCCTAAACTATTTCGAATTTTTGAAAATGGTTTGAAGTGGATGAATGTGGAATGCCCAAGCTATAATAATAATGCAAAACAAAAAAATCGAAAAAAAATATTTTTCAAAGGTAAAAGACCCTCTTAATTGGTATTGAGTGCTTCCTCAAGCTTGAACTTTGCTCCACTAAAATGGCAATATCTCCTAAACTATTTCGAGTTTTTGAAAATGGTTTGAAGGGGATGAATGTGGAATGCCCAAGCTATAATAATAATGCAAAACAAAAAAATCGAAAAAAAATATTTTTTCAAAGGTAAAAGACCCTCTTAACTGGTATTGAGTGCTTCCTGAAGCAAGAACTTTGCTCCACTAAAATGGCAATATCTCCTAAACTATTTCGAATTTTTGAAAATGGTTTGAAGTGGATGAATGTGGAATGCCCAAGCTATAATAATAATGCAAAACAAAAAATCGAAAAAAAAATTTTTCAAAGGTAAAAGACCCTCTTAATTGGTATTGAATGCTTCCTCAAGCAAGAACTTTCCTCCACTAAAATGGCAATATCTCCTAAACTATTTCGAATTTTTTGAAAATGGTTTGAAGTGGATGAATGTGGAATGCCCAAGCTATAATAATAATGCAAAACAAAAACATGGAAAAAAATTTTTTTTCAAAGGTAAAAGACCCTCTTAACTGGTATTGAGTGCTTCCTGAAGCATGAACTTAGCTCCACTAAAATGGCAATATCTCCTAAACTATTTCGAATTTTTGAAAATGGTTTGAAGGGGATGAATGTGGAATGCCCAAGCTATAATAATAATGCAAAACAAAAAAATCGAAAAAAAAATATTTTTCAAAGGTAAAAGACCCTCTTAATTGGTATTGAATGCTTCCTCAAGCAAGAACTTTGCTCCACTAAAATGGCAATATCTCCTAAACTATTTCGAATTTTTGAAAATGGTTTGAAGTGGATGAATGTGGAATGCCCAAGCTATAATAATAATGCAAAACAAAAAAATGGGGAAAAAAAATATTTTTCAAAGGTAAAAGACCCTCTTAATTTGTATTGAGTGCTTCCTGAAGCATGAACTTAGCTCCACTAAAATGGCTATATCTGCTAAACTATTTCGAATATTTGAAAATGCTTTGAAGGGGATGAAAGAAGAATATCCAAGCTATAATAATAATGCAAAACAAAAAAATCGAAATTTTTTTTTTCAAAGGTAGAAGACCCCCTTAAGATGTTATTTTCTTAGGGAAGATTTCTTATCTCCTATATAGCAATATTTTTACAAAAAATACGAGTACTACCGTTTCGGTAGGGTTCCGCCTTTTTTGTACACTAAAGAGTATAAATACATTCTCTTCGACACATATGTATAAATAATCCACTCGAGACCATATTCACATATCAATATTTTATTCCAGCACCATTAGGATTTATATGGTCCTAAAATTCGAATGTCTTTTAAATAAACTGACGCAATGAGCCCGAGTCGAAACGCGACTCGCATTATTTGCGTTTAAGTAATTGCTTTTGTTGGAGTCGTAAACATTCATGAATGCCTTTCCCCCAAAAGGGTGCGGACAGGTGATGCTCCGGCTGGTTTTTGCAATATGATTTATGCCTGGAACATACACGGCGTATACTTATTTTATGATTTTTGTTTGCGCGACAAGGCGTGGCTGGTTGGCGCCTTCAACGAGCTGTGTCGGCTCGCATAATTCTTAATCAGGGGCGACACACAGATATGTGAGTTTTATGGAGTTTGTTAACATTGGCAATGTCTATGGTTTTTATTAACATAAATTTCTGCTGGAGTCTCGTCAAGTGTCAGGGGCGGAAAGGGCTTTTGACGTATTAGCAATTTGTCATGCGCAATTAAGCAGCAGCAGCAGCAGCAATAAAAATCAATGCCGAGCAACTAATTACTTGGCAAAGGAAACTCTGACTCAGCTGCTGATTACTCTTGCTTGTGCCACAGATGAGACCCTGATGCACTCTTGCACTCTTTTGTTTGCCCGCATTAGCTGAATGGACTTGGACCTGCCCACATATGTTGCTGCTGCTGCTGCTGCTGGCAAACTGATGATGTCCCTGTGGGGCATCCTGGCACACAATCACCACAGACAGGAGCAGCAGCTGCTGGTGCAGCAGTTTTCAGCTTTGAGCCAAACACTCACTTTGATCATTTTTCATTTTCCATGGTGACACATGAGCTCGACTACTTCTGCTGACATGGTTGGACTTGCCGGATATTTTGATTAAGAAATATATCAAATGCACACACAGAGAATGACCAAAGGGCACTTTATTATACTATTATTTGGTTTAGTCAGACAGATTAGGGAAATTGCAACTCAGGATTTCATAATTTAAAAAAACAAGGTTAAGTGACCTTTGGATGCCCCCCAGCAGGAATTGTGAGTGAACATTGAAATTTGCATAATCGCGTGAAGCTTATTTGTAAAATAAAAAAAAAAAGAAGCAAAACAAAATGTCAGAAATTACACACGCCGACAAGAATGTCGTCGTTGGACAAACCGGCAAAAAGGTCAACGGTGTGTGTGTGTGTGTGTGTGTGCTAAGCTGTGAGCCTTAGCAGGTTAAAAGCACTTTGAATAATTTGCATTTAACATGCGCGACATGAAAACCAAATAAACAACGCCTTCGGCTCCTTACGTCCCCCTTTTGCCAGCCCGTGAACCTGAGTGGTGGCAATTTGTCAAGCTGCTAACTGGGCCTCCAAAAACTCAACTCGTCTGTTGATTTGTTGCAGTCGTTTTTCGTCCTGGCTAAATGCCTCAAATGCGATTTGATATGTGACCAGGCGAAGGAGTTTGAGTGAGAGGCATGAAAACGCACATTTCCTGACTGGAGCGTATACTTAATCCTGAGCGAAAGCTCTAATAACTTTTCCTTTGCATTAGTTATGAGTTATGGACATTGGTTTATTGAACTTGCGTTCAGCAGGACGAGCCACATGAAAACTAAATTAACATAATTTAGTTGTGAACAGGACCAAAAAAGAAACCCAACAAATTGTTCAACTTTTGTGCATAGACAAAGAACAAAATGTATTGTTAGGCCACAGCTGAAAGTCAATAAACTAAGTAAAAGTTTTGCCCATACTTTAACATGATCAATTTAAGCGACAAAAATATATGAAGCCAAAGATTAAATACCCTAACAAAATTGAGTTGGTTTTCAAATCTTAGTGGTTTTGCAGTAAATATATGTTGCCTACTTCAAGGCCGCTCTAAAAATTTCTATGCGTATGTCATCTACGATCCGGGCGGTCCAAAAGTAGGCAACATTCGTTTTCACAAAAAGCAACTAATTTTCAAAAACATAAAGATGAGAAAACGGCACTTAATGTGTGTGGCTTGAGCGTTTAGATTTTCCTTGTTCTGAACTTAGTCATCAAAGCTGTTGAGAATAGCAAGGGCATAAGCTTCACGTAGACTGAAAAACTCTGAAGCTCATAAGAGAGAGCGCTCCATTTTTAGGTTATACCTCATAATTATACGGCTAAAGGAGATTTTATTTTCTGCATTATTATTACAACTTAGACATTCCTCTTTCATCTTCTTTAAACCATTTTTAATGGTATAAAATAAAAGTTTTTTAATGCCCGCCACACCATGTATAATTCCACCTTGACCTAATTATGCCACCATGGGATGAGTTACCAAAGTTCTGTTGCTGTAAAATGGCCGATCAATCGCTTATGATGTTCGATAGGTTGTGGCCTGAAGGTCCCGCAAAGCTGTTATTCTGGATTCTGGATTCTGTTATTCTGGAACCATGACCGATTATCTTGATCCCGAATTTTTCATTCAAGAGTTTGCTCCGTTCAGTTACTTCTCCTCATGCCCTACAAATTGGGCTAAGGGCGAGACCCGTCTAACACATTCGGTTCGAGTTTTTTGGGTCCCTCGAACCGGATCACAAACCTAACCTTTAAAATTCCGGAAAATGTCTTAGGCCACTATTTTATGAACTTAAATAATTTCGTCATTATTTTGGACCTGAAAAAATAATTGTATACCTGGTCGAAATAAATATTGGGACACTTCATTTTTTTAACACAAAATCGTAAATGGCTTTTAGTTTATTTTTTTTTTTTTTTTTTCATAAATATAGAGAATAAATGAATTGAAAACAAATTAAAATTTTGTAATTTACTGGTCCTTTCCACGAAAATCTAAATCCTTTTGTTTGCTCCCTTAGAAATAATTATTGGTACACTAGAAAGAAAATATTTTTTTTTTATATTATAGTCAGAGGAATAAAAATGTATTTGTTTTACCTAATAGTGGGTACTGCCTCCATGATTTGAAATAACTTCAGCCAAGCGTTTAGGCATTGATATTACCAAATTTTTTAAGGTTTGTTCTTCGATTTTGGCCCATTCTTCGATAATTGCTTTCTTGAGCTCGGCCAAATTTTCAAATTGTCGTCCATTGCTATAAACTCTGTTCGAGAGTATCCCCCAAACATTCTCAATCGGGTTTAAGTCGGGACTACAAGCTGGCCACCCCAAAAGATCAATTTTCCGATCCTCAAAAAACTGCTTTGACGCTTTGGATACATGGATTGCAGCGTTATTCTGTTGAAAAATCAACTTTTCCTCCCAGAATGTTTCGCTAAACGGTATCAAAACTTCGTCCATAAGGCTTATGTACATCTGAGAATTTATTCGTGTTGATGCAGCCCATACCATCAGAGATCCTCCACCAAAATTGCGAGCATAGCAGAACTTTCGTTCACGACGGATATCTCTCCAGTACATCATTTTCCCGTCAGGACCATCCAAGTTGAATTTTTTCGTCACTGAAGATAACGTTTTACCATTCACTTGTCCAAAATTTGTACTTTTCTGCAAAAAGCAGTCGAGCTGTTTTATGTCTTGGTAAAAGCATAGGTTTGCGAACCATTTTTTCATATTTAATGTTATTATCAGAACTTAATATTTGCTGAATACGACGGGGGGTGATCTTAAGAGACAGTTTAGCCTTTATATCCCGTGAACTAGTTTACAGCCAAATCCTTTATTTGTCGTTTTTTAAGGTCGGCCCCTTTTAATTGTTTTATTGTACGCTTCCGTGTTTTTTAAAAATTTTTTAACAGTATTCTTGCTAATTTCAACAATAGCGTCGCGGCTTTGCCTTCATTGCGCAGATTAAGGATAATATTTTGCATATTCTCCGACAGCTTTACTCCATTACCCATTATTTCTGTTTTTACTTGTCGCACTATATTAAATTAACATTTTTTTAGTTTTAAATAACTTAATTTTCTTATACACAGATAGTAAGAATCAAATACTCACCTTATCTTACGAAAATCTTAAGTAAACAGTCAATTAGCACAACTTTCTTGATGGTGTACCAATAATAATTTCGTACTAGGAAAAAATCACATTTCACAACACTGGTCAAGAAAAAGCCCCAGATTATAAAATTCAAACTTTTAACATGCCGATACTTACATGATATGCAAGCACATTAAAAGAAATTGTTTGTGTCATTTAAATGCTTACCAATTTTTATTAACGGTGAAAAATAACTATGATACGTGAGTGTCCCAATATTTATTTCGACCAGGTAGTGCCGAATCAGTGCACTATCTAGTAAATGGGAATATAAACCTCGCGTATTTGTATAAATACATTGATGGAAGATCAGGCACTTTTGAAATAATAATAATAATAATAATGAATGTGGTCCATTCGACTATTGATTGATGTATCGAATAGCTTTATAAATTGAATGCGTTCTTCTTCGTTCGAACTTCAAATCAAAACCTTTATGAATTTATATATTTTATACATGCCTTTCCAAGTACTTTTTGTGGTGCTTACCAACACTAAAATTGCTCAATTTAATCATAGCAATGGCTGGGCTGCCTAATTTTGGAATATCCTCAATTCTACGACTTTATATAGGGTGGCTAATGAATGTTGCTACCAAAATATAACGTAATAGCTTTTCTTCTATGTAATCTTGCATAATGTTAAATTATCCTCAATTCGACGACTTTTTATAGGGTGGCTAATGAATGTTGCTACCAAAATATAACGTAATGGCTTTTACTTTCTTTGTAAAGAAATCCATATGCCCATTTTGGAGAACATAAATTTGATGAATATTAACGACAGTTGCCTGTGCATATATGCTGCATACATAAACAAGGACATGTAATACGACTTTTATACATATAATATCAATAAAGCTCAGGCAAAAGGTTGCCTGATTTTTTATGATTTATTGTGTTTGGTCAGCGAACGTGGCCGGAGCCACGAAATGTATAATATATACATACATTTTTGTATGTGTTACCTATGCCATCATCAGCTTGCTCATGCTCCATTAAATCTTTTGGCGACACATTCAATGAGCCTCATAACGTGCGCTCCAATACCTTGGCCCATCCTTTTGTTTATAAATGTTCTAATGGAGGGCAAATTATAAGTTTTGCCAGAAGGTTCTGTCTGGCTGCTGTTCGAGTGATAAATTGATTGGACCCCACACACACACACACACACATACTATAATATCCTAGTACACTCCGCTGTCAACCCTTGGCATGTAACGTGGCTATTTAGCCAATTTATGGTTAAGGTTAAGCGGCAAGACAAGCGGTCAAAGGATAATAGTCACACGGCTCTGCGCACATCTCAACTGTAGGTGGACATTGTGGCTTCTGGGTGTACTTCGACGCCTTTGTCTTTGACCCAGTCGAAATTGTTTGTTTGAGATCAAATTGCTTGGATGCGGGCGATGTTTACTGGCATATTATGTTCCACATCCCAAAAGCATCTGCACTGCCGCAAATAGTCGATATGATTATCTAACAAATATTTATGGGTTGTAATGCGTGTGCCTATTCTTGCTTTTTCCGTCTCTCTCTCTCCCTCTCTCTTGCTTACTGCGGTTTGTTTATACTTAATTATAATAAATGTCATTTTACTTTTTGACACAAAAAAAAATGCCCAACATTAAAAATTAATTTATGGTGTTAAACTTTTGCGGTGAATTTGGGAGTTCCACATAAATTTTATATCAAGTCCAACCGAATATTTTGTTTTTAAATAAAAAATAGTGCGAGTGTGCAGTTAGGATGGTATATAAATTATTAATTTTGACTAAACCCCCAAATCAGAACCAAAAAAAAATACAAAGACAAGATACTGCCAACGATTGGACTTGTACTAAAGACTAAATAGATTGAGTATTTTAAACCAAGAATTTTCTGGTTTTATTTTTAATATTCTAAGACTTACGGAAGTACAAAAGAAGTAAAAGAAGGACCACCTTTAGTTCCTTTTAGCTCGGATTATAAATTACTTTGTCAAAGATGAAGCAGGCTTTGCCAAATTGCAATTTTACAAACGAAAGAAATTCATAATGAGATATTTTAAAATGCAATCTTGAAGAGTAACTATGCTATAATGCTATATAAATTTCTTCGAAAATTGTCCAAGAGAGCAAACATTGAAAAACTAAAAAATTTTCGAAAAGATCTAAAAACGAGAAGGCAAAGCTAACTTCGACTGTGCCGAAGTTTTAATACACTTGAAAAACTTTACTTCAACTGATTTAACCGGTAAAATATATATAGGATATAGATATCAGATATTTAAAATTATGAAATCATTGATAATAAAAATTTAATACCATAAAAAAAAACTTTTCTTAATAAAACACATTTTCCGACCGATCGTTCCTATGGCAGCTATATGCTATAGTCATCCGATTTTGATAATTTTTTTCGAAATTATGTGAAAGCATATAAAACTAATATATACCAAGATTGGGGACGCTACGATAAAAAACAAAAAAGTTTTTCTCACTAGAAGTAGTTTTTTGACCGTCCGTTTCTATGGCAGCTATATGCTATAGTCATCCGATTTTGATAAATTTTTTCAGAAATGTGTGGAAACATATAAAACAAATATATACTACGATTGGAGACGCTACGATGGAAAACAAAAAGTTTTCTCACTAGAAGTAGTTTTTTGAACTCCGTTTCTATGGCAGCTATATGCTATAGTCATCCGATTTTGATCAATTTTTCCGAATTGTGGGGAAACATATAAAACTAATATATACTACGATTGGTGACGCTACGATGGAAATCAAAAAAGTTTTTCTCACAAAGACTTATTTTTCGACCGATCGTTCCTATGGCAGCTATAAGATATAGTCATCCGATCCGGCCGGTTCCGACATATTAGTTGCGTGCAGTAAAAAGAAGACTCTGTGCAAAATTTCAGCTCGATAGCTTTAAAACTGAGGGACTAGTTTGCGTAGAGACAGACAGACAGACGGACAGACAGACAGACGGACAGACGGACGGACGGACAAGCGGAAATGAACTCAGCTCGTCGTCCTGATCAAGAATATATATAGTTTTGGGGTCGGAAATGAATATTTCTATGCGTTACAAACTTCTGGGCAAAATTAATATACACTTTTCAAGTGTATAAATATCCGGAACGCGAACCCCGGCCTCCCCGGTTCTAATTAAAAAAAAACCGGTTGTGGGAACCGAACCCCCAGAGTAGGGTAAGGGTTCGAACCCCGAACCGAACCCCTGTCAAAATTAGAGGGGTTTGCAGCCCTGCTTATAATAAATTATAAAGCTTCTTATTCTGATTTCTTGTCTATTTTCAACCATTGGTTGTGGATTTTGATTTTTATAGAGCGAAATTGAACCCACCAATTTCTATGCAGGTGAGTGGATTTTTCATATAAAGCTTTGAAGTCTGGAGAAGGCAGCAAAGCTCTAGCTCCGCTCTAGCTTAAAAGGGATGATTTATTTCTTCTTCACTTTAGACTTCAGAGGCCAATTTTGACCCTTTCGCATGGTCGAATATTGCGCGTTTGATTTTTTACAGAAGCATTGATATGTGCTCTGTCGAATAGGCCAGATAAATCCAGAAATTAATGCCTATTATCACCACAAGAAATTCGAAAGGGCAATATGTACTACAAATCCGTTTTTCCGTCATTTCTTGAAAACAAGAGCTGTTGGAACAAAACCGGTAATGCAGTTTTGTTCACCACCAAAAACGCTGTTGCCCTGTGTTGCCTATACAGCAATTTTCAAGACCTCTCGTTCAAGTCTCTCGTAAATGAGTCCAGTAAAGTACTGCGAAGTTTGATTTCCTCCAAGGAAATTCGACTATGTTACAGTAGAATCTTTTAAACACATTCTGTCATATACTAGAAAAAACTACAATAGTTTAACATCAATTAGGCCCCCCATCACACACGCGCAGCTACTCTGATTTACTTCCTCCCTCCTCCCACATCACAACGATGACCATAGAAAGGAGGATGCCACAAGTGCGTTTAATGATTCAAAAGCTAGTCCGGCTAGGGCCAACGGATAGGCCATTAACTACAGCCCCTGGTCATGTTTTATGGCCATGGAAACACGTTGAAACTGAAAATGGTTACCCAAAACAACAGAAAAGTTTTTTTTTTAAAAAAAAAAACAAAAATATTTTTTAGTTCTCAATGTTGTGCCTCTGCGACATTTGGCTATTAACATTTTATTTTGTTTTATTTGTTTTCGGTTTGTTGTTTACGGCTTAATGGCCTTTAATTAAATTTTATTGAATTATTTGAAGCGTTTTCTTTGGCTGTTTCTGGAATTGCTTTGCGTGCCTGCAAGTCCTGGCCACTTGCCAAGTTATCAGAAAAACATTAATGCGACAATTACGACAGTTTTAATTGTTTTTTCAAGTTGTATTTGCTATATTGCTGTCAAGTCCCTGGCATTGTCCTTGCTGGCTAAAAATGGGTAATTAAAAACGTGTTATAAGTCAGTGTAGTTGTGCGCATTGAATGATACGATAGCTGGAAAAAATGTGTGAAAATGCTGCAGAAGTTGTTGGAAATTTCATTAAATTTTCATTTCTAATTTTCCAAATGGATTAACGCTAAAAGATGCAGAAATCTTTCATCATAATTAGCACGCCGCGCTGGCCACGCACCAGGCACCAGGCACCAGGATGCTGCTCTGGACGGGCATAGTTGTCCACTCCCTGCACTCACACACACACCCACACACCCACCCTCTCTCATTTTCCATTTTTTTCGTTTTTTTTTTCCATTTTGCTTACGTTTTCGTTTCGCGTTTCTACATGCTTTGAGCCTGGCTGCGGCATGGCCTTGGGCTTGTTTGACTAACTCATTTTCAACAATTTACGCGCCGTCCTGCCACTCTCTCTCTCTCTCTCTCTCTCTCTCTCTCTCTGTGTTGCCTTGTCCTTTTAATTATGCGAACAGATAAAATGCTCTTAAATATGCTTCAATTTTGATTAAAATGGAAAATGACGTCTAATGAGTACTAAATTACAGGGTCAATGGCTTCAGATTATACTCGACAAAATATGCTAAAAATTGTGTGTGTGTTCAGACGACACTTGTAGAAATGTTTAGTGCATTTTGATAGGTAAGTCTGAAGCAGCAGAGAAGGATTAAGTGGGAATCACAAGATTAGTTTTATGATGTTCTTTAACTAAGGATTGATATAGCATTTTTGTATCTTAGTAAAACCCATGAGTTTTATGCGTTTTTAATACACTTAAAATTTACTCCCAACCGATTTAACCAAAAATATATATAGGGATATAGATATCAGATATTTAAACCGATTTTTAAATCATTGAGTAATAAAAATTTGATACCATAAAAAAAATTTTCTTAGTAAATCACATTTTCCGACCGATCATTCCAACGTTTTATGTCATCCATTTTGATAATTTTTTCAGAATTTGTGAAAGCATATAAAACTAATATATACCAGAGTGAGACGCTACGATAAAAAACAAAAAGTTTTTCTCACTAGAAGTAGTTTTTTGACCGACCGTTTATATGGCAGCTATATGCTATAGTCATCCGATTTTGATTAATTTTTCAGAATTGTGGGGAAACATATAAAACAAATATATACGAATTGGAGACGCTACGATGTAAATCAAAAAGTTTTTTTCTCACAAAGACGTATTTTTCGACCGATCGTTCCCATGACGCTATATGCTATAGTGATCCGATTTTGATACATTTTTCCAGAATTATGTGGAAGCATATAAAACTAACATATACCAAGATTAACTAGAACTTGTTCTTAGACCGATCGTTCCTATGGCAGCTATATGATATAGTTATCCGATCCGGCCGTTCCGACATATTTGAGTTGCGTGCAGTAAAAAAGACTTTTGCAAAAATTTCTGAGCTCGATAGCTTTAAAACTAGAGACTAGTTCGCGTAGAAACAGACAGACAGACGGACAGACAGACTGACGGACGGACGGACAAGCGGAAATGAACTCAGCTCGTCGTCCTGATCACAAGATATATATGGTTTATGGGGTCGGAAATGAATATTTCTATGCGTTACAAACTTCTGGGCAAAATTAATATACACTTTTCAAGTGTATAAAAACAACTGAATTTAAGTCGAGATTTACACGATGAAGTCAACTTCATGAAGTTTTCTTAGAAGGCGAGCGATTTCAATTTATTTCTAAACTATTCGTTTAATTGGGATGAGAGATGTGGGATCAGGGATTAGGGATCTGGGATCAGGGATGTGAGATCTGAGATTTGGGATCAGAGATCTGGGATGAAGGATCTAGGATCAGGGTCGGGATCTGGGATAGTGGTTTAGGGATCTGGGATCAAGGATTTGGGATCAGGGATTTTGGATCAGGGATCAGGTATCAGAGATCTGGGATTTGGGATCAGGGATCTGGGATGGGATCTGGGATGGATCTCGGATCTGGTTCAGGGATCTGGGATCAAGGATTTGGGATCAAGGATTTGGGATCAGGGATTTTGGATCAGGGATCAGGTATCAGAGATCTGGGATTTGGGATCAGGGATCTGGGATCAGGTATCTGGGATCAGGGATCTGTTATCCCGTATCTGGGATCATGGAACTGGGATCAGGGATGTGGGATCAGTGATCTGGGACCAATGATCTAGGACTGGGATCTGGGATCTGGGAGAAGTAGGGAACTGGGATCTCAGGATCAGGGAACTGGGATCAGAGGGAATAAGGGATGTCCTGATCAGGGTTCTGGGGGTCAGAGAAGCTGGGGTCAGGGAACTGGGATCAAGGATCTCGGATCAGGGAACTGGGATCAGAGATCTGGGATGTGGGATCTGGGATTAGGGATCTGGGATCAGGGATCTCGGATGTATCTCGGATCAGGGATATGAAATCAGTTATTTGGGATCAGGAATCTGGTTGAGAAATCTGGTTCAGGGATCTTGGGTCAGGGTTTTGGGATCTGGGATCAATGATCTGATTTTTGGGATCAGGGATCTGGGACTTCAGGGGATCTGTTATAAGTGTCTGGGATCAGGGATCTGGGATCAGGGATGTGAGAATCAGTGATCCGAAATCTGGGAACTGGGATTTATCCTGGGATCAGGGAAGACTGCTGATTTATAAGTAAACTGGGATTAATCTGTGGGAAATCTGTTAGGAATCCTTAAATAGTTATCTGGTTAAGGTCTGTTTTTGGGATCAGGGATCTGGGACTGAAAATTAGTACAGCCTATTTCACTATTTTATAGAAAAAATAATAATAAAATATATTTTCTTTGAAAAATTTAAAAAAAGATTTTCCTTTGCTTATTACAAACATAAATGAATTGAAATACGATTGTCTGGAGGTCAAGATAAGTTAATGTTCATTTTGTTGTGTAACATAATTAATGCATAAATTTTTAAGACTTTCCTCTCGGTATTTTGTGCAGATTCTCATAAATCTACTGACATTTGTGAAATATTTATAAATAAATAAAACCAAAATGCCAACCCATTGTCAGATCAACGCACATTTCTAAATTATGCAAAATTAAAATGTAAATTTTGTGTGGGGCAAACAGAAATCTAGGCCCAAAGGTCACTGATCCAAAAATTATCAAATTTCCGTAGAAAGAAGTTTGCGTAAAAAGGGATTAAAGTTTTTGGCGCCTCCAGGGAGCACACAAAACGTTGACACCGGACATGAAATAATTTCCAATTTTGGGCAAAACTGAATTTAAATTTTTTTAATAAACTTTGGTCGAATACAAAATGCCTGAAAGCCAGTCTAGCGACTGGGCAAAGGGACTTTCCGGGAGGTAGAAGAGGAGGAACGAGGCGTCATTGCTTTACACTTTTCTTTCATTCATTTAATTTTACCCGTGCTGCCGTTTTTTCTTTTGGCCCTTTCAAAGGTGGGACACTGTCCCGCTCTCCCTCTAGCCAGCTGGCACTTGGGTATTTAACGTTTCGCTACGTACCTCCGGCCTCACAGCTGCGGTGTAAAATGGGGCGTGGCTGCAACAAGGCGACAGTTGGCGCCCGTTTCCTAATTACAAATCAGTGGCGGGCAAAAAAAAAAAAAAAAACAAAAAAAAAAAAAAAATAATATAAAATAATTCTTTTTGCAAAGCGCAGCCATATGGTCTTGCTCGGCAATTATCAATTCTTTTGGTAGCAGCCGCTGCGTGCTTTATCTTATAGTCGTGCTAGGTCAAAATATTCATTTCGACCCCATAAACTATATATATTTTATCAGGACGACGAGCGAGTTCATTTCCGCTTGTCCGTCCTGTCCGTCTTTGGCTGCCGGTTCGTCTCCGTCTGTCCGTCTGTCCGTCTGTTTCTTACGCAAACTAGTGTTCTCGTTTTAAAGTTATCGAGCTGAAATTTGCACAGAGTCTTTCTTACTGCACGCAACTAATAAGGTCGGAACCGGCCGGATCGGATGACTATATCATATAGGCTGCCATAGGGAACGATCGGTCCAAAACTAGTTCGCCTAGTGAAAGTGAGAAAACTTTTTGTTTTCATCATAGCGCGTCACCTATCCGGTACTTTATTAGTTTTATATTTTCACACAATTCTGGAAAAATTTATTAAAATCGGATGACTAGTTAGCATATAGCTGCCATATAAACGGTCGTTCAAAACTAGTTCTAGTGAGAAAAACTTTTGTTTTACTATCTGTAGCGTCCCCAATCTTGGTATATATAAGTTTTCATAGACTTTCAGCATAATTTTGAAAAATTTTATCAAGATCGGAGGACAGTAGCATAGTGGAGCTGCCACACGGACCGATCGGTCGGAAAATGTGTTTTACTAAGAAAAGTTTTTTTATGGTATGAAATTTTTATTATCAATTGATTAAAATAAATAAATCGATATCAAAATCCATAGGATATTTGACTTGCGGTTAAAATCGGTTGAGCAAGTTTTTCTCAGTGTGATGAAAACTTCGGCACAATGAAGCTAGCTTTGCCTTCTCGTTTTTTTAGCGACCGGTTTTGAGAATTAGTTGCCCAAACCAAGAGAGAAAAGAAGTTAAAATATGAAATAAGCTTAAACGTGATTGAAAGATTTAATTGCTAAATTTGGTTATGTTGCGCGATTATTGCTGCTTTTTCAGTCTATTCGCAAATTGGGGTTTGAGGGTCGTAAATCGTTACGATTGTGATGCCAAAATTACTGACGTTGTCGTTATTTGCCAGAAAAGAAGCTTTGTCAGGCGGTGAGTCATGCGCGATTTAGATGCCACCAGCAATACTGCAACCGGAACGAAGTAT